>JACCPG010006303.1:0-54230 GCA_016069955.1 Drepana arcuata | reverse complement strand
TAATCACTGTACTTAAGTTCAGAAAAACTCATTGGTACAGTCGGGATTCGAACTTGCGACCTTTGCGTCGCAGGCAACTGCTCGAAATCTAATTTCGCTCTGCTCTCATCTTTGTTTCTTAAGCGTGCAGTCCGAATTTCGGTGGTTTTGCGTTTATTCTTTCATTCCGTGAAAGTTTCGCGTGATGTGAGATTCAGTCACTAGACCTCCATTTTATTTTTCCACTGTGCATATAAGTAGCAGATCTTCGGGATCTTTGAAGGAAAACAGGTGCCCTCATCAGCACGAGCAAAATCGGTCTGCCTAAATTTTTCGAGGCTTGCATTGTAGGTCCATCTGGCCTCTTTTAGTCTAACGACAGGACATGGCTAGGACAGGGGACCATCAACATATTTGTGGACAACATTTTCCTTTAACCAATAATGAGCTTGATTTGAAAAAAGGCGTCGTAATTATTTTTTTGCATTTTTTATTTCCAATTGCAATTTAATAAAAAATGTGAAGAAAATAATAGTAAACAGCCGTGGTGGCCACCTATACACCTCTGCCTACCCCTTCA
Organism: Drepana arcuata; assembly: GCA_016069955.1. Classification (NCBI taxonomy): domain Eukaryota; kingdom Metazoa; phylum Arthropoda; class Insecta; order Lepidoptera; family Drepanidae; genus Drepana; species Drepana arcuata. The sequence goes on along the minus strand of JACCPG010006303.1, from coordinate 53,671 downwards.
GAGATCCTTGTGGGAAGGCGTGAGGATATATTATATTATTATATATAAAATAATACACAAATTAATTAATCGAGCACACTGTATTTGCGAAAGTTATAAGTGTATGTAGAGTTGTGAGGGTCAGAGGCGAAGTTGTCGCGAACTTTGAAGTCCAATTGGGCCCAAGTTAATTGCACCGACTGTTCCAAAACAAACAGTTCTCAGGTTGAGACATTTGCATGTAGGCAAGTATAACAAAGTTCAACCATAGATAATTTTTTCAATACAATAAGACAATAGTTCAATTTGTTTGCAACTAAAATACCACTATCTAATGTTACGCCAAGAAAGACAATATAAAAATCTGCATTTGATACTGTTTTAATTTTTGTGTGTTTGATTCAAAACAGCAAAGTAGGAGTAGGACAAGCGTAGAATCTGAAAGAAGATGAAGAAGAAAGACATTTAACAACTAAGTCTCGGCATCTGTTACGTTGGCACCTAAATATATCTCTGGCAGAAGGTGGGTTTGTAGGTAGCCTAGTGCTGGCGGCAGAATATCTGCTAGCATTATTAAAGTACAGTCATTTCCCAAGCCACGAATTTTAAGTCACAGAACTTGAACAAAGCATCAATATAAAAAAATCGGAGACGTATCTATGTAAGAGTACTTAGTTTCCTATAGAACTGGGGTTCAGTGTGTAGCTCCACCTCCTGCGCTAACAAATCTACATATGCTGTATTCAATTCAGTTAGTCGATGATACTTACCGTAACAAACGTCTCCCTGGACAGTCGGATGTAGTGCCCGGCGCGCAAGTACATAGGCGTGGACACTCGCATCATGGCAAAGCGCAGCTCTCGCTGGAACTTCAGGTCCTGCTCATACCACGGGCACTGGTACAGAACTGTGTGGAGCTGTTCGTTCTGTAATAAGCACAATAAACCAATACTTCGGCAAAAGATCACACTTATTATCATCATCATCATTATCATCATCAGCCCACTCTAGTCCCTTGCTGGACATAGGCCTCCCCTAATGAGCGCCATAGCGCCCTGTCTCCAGCCAGCCGTCATTACACTTATGGCTCGATATAATCAATCGCCATGCGTTAGTCTGGAAAGTTTATATGAATACTAGTTTTCCCGCCCAGCTTCGCTCGGGTGATAAAATAAAAGTCACGGCCCCAGTGGCACCACCTGTCGGGTCCAATTGTGAATCTAAGCCATTCTCGAATCCATCTGATTTTGATTTTGAAGAAACAGAAAATTGCATTAAAATCGATCCAGCCGTTTACGATTCTATAAAGGACATACATACAGACAAACATCTATTTTTATATAGATGAAGCTTGAACGTTTAATACAGGCGTGCATGTTTAAAGAGACAAATACATGTTTTTTTTTTATTTTGATTTTGATTTTATCGTGTACATAGCTATAAGAGAGATATATATATAGAGCGTTTTATAGATATGTAAAACGCTCTAATCTATAGGTTTAGCGATATGGAACCCTGCTGTAGCTATGTACACGATAAAATCAAAATCGAAATAAAAAAAACAAAATATTTTATTCAACGTAAGGGACCTTTGTCCCTTATGTTAGGGAACACTTATTGAATAATATAAGTTGGTGATATTCAATAATGTATCACATTATGACTTTAAGAACTTTATCTTACGGTAGTAGTAAGCTCGTGTCCACACCAGCAGCATAAGAAGAGCTGGATTAGCATTACTTGAGCGTAACATATGATCGATACAAACTGCACGCTGTACCAATCCACCTACCAACAAATATACATAAATTAAGCATTAATAGTAAATAATGCATTATTTACTTATTTAGCTTTAACACAAGAGATCCATAGTACGTTCAGTGACAGATGACCATAAAAATATAAGACAATACTTTTGATTGTTTACGCCTTCACACAAGGGTCCCCGAAGGGGTAGACAGAGGTGTTAGGAAAACCTTTAGTCACCGGACGTATTCAGGTGTCATCGCTGTCACTCAAACACAATTACATATATATTAACATTGCATTTACTTCTGAAACGTATGCCCAATGCTCGATGTTTTAATTCAACGTAAATGTCATTGTTTCTTTCATTCGAACTTGCAATGTTTGCGTTGATCTCGAACCACTCGGCCACCACAGCTCTTAATAAGTCAGAATCAGAATCTGATTCTGATTCTGATTCATGTAGGTATGAAGAGACTGATCAATGTGGACGAAGCGAAAAAGGTATGTAAGCCTAGAGAGAACTGGCGCTCTATACTTTCTACCTACCCCGTTAAAGACTCGGCGTGATATGTATACTTATGTAAGTAAAGATATGCAATGGGTTTCACATTGATATATCGTACTAAAGTATAACTAACCACCACCAACCGAAACGCAGACATACAGAAGAGTCCGACACTTCCAGTCACTTGGAAGAAGATGTAGCTGTGGTATGCATCCTCCACAAGCTCTGTAAACCTATAAGATATTACGTTAACATTAGCCTAAGGGGTAAAAGCGGAAGATGAGCAAATCTTTGCATAGATTTAGTGCACACAGTGGCATAGCTAGGTAACCAAAGGCCCTGGGGCAAAAAATAAACTAAGCCCCAACTAAAATCGCTTGTTCCGTATTCGTCGATTTCCGAATTCGACGTACTCCAGATTCGTCGTACAGCATAATACATTAAAAATCAAATACACATTCTAGTATAGTAACAGTTCTGGAATCCGGTTTATTTATATTCCGAATGTAGGAGAAATTTTCACTAGTTCAATATATAGATTATAAGTCCGAGTCCGACCCCCCCCCCTAAGCTTGGGGGCCCCGGGGCCCTTGCTATGTGACTGATTGCGCAACTCTATTGTGTAACCTGTTCTGCTAAGCTTGAACTTGCAATGTTGAGTTTGCAGGTGATTACTTAAACAAGTCGGCTACCGACTCTCACTCTCACTCGGTACTCCTACTCTGTTTTTCTCTAACCGACTCACGCACTCTTTGACTTAACTTTCTAACAGCAAATAAAATTATAAAAGTTAGGTATACATACATAGCTATCGCTTGATAATGCTTATGGCACTCAACTAAAGTTGTGTAGTTATTCGCTAAAGTGTTTTTGAGCTCATTGCCGTATTTTTTCCAAGCAGGCTTTATCTGAAAAATTAAATAAGATTATCATTAAATTTTGAAATAGGTGTAAATTTGATATATTTAACTAAATTAAGTTGCATGCCACTAATTAAGTAGAGACCAATTATCGACAGCTAACATGTTTGATACGAGAGTCCTACTCAAAGCCAGCGTGTATGCATGAAGAGACTGATAAACGGGGCTTCAGTGAAAAAGGTATGCAAGTTTAGCGCAGACTATGAGTGCAGCGTGGACTAGATCAGATGTAGATATTGATCTCTGAATATAATCTTACAACATGAGCGTAACATAATTAAGTATATGTGTACTTTATGGTAAAAGGATAATTTAATATAATACATACACTTGAGAGCTTAGCTTTAACAATGTCAATTTGGGCGCAGCTGAATATGATGGATGACAGAGTGACGCTGTCCACACCGAAGTACAAATGGGCACTGAAAGAAATCGTCGCCAATTGGAAAATGTAGCCCACTTCGTATTGCGGCGAACCCTCTGGAGATACTGGCATCCTGGTACAAATGAATACGAATAAAAAATGCTGAATAGTAAAGTTCTGCAGACCTACTTCAGAAAAAACAGAAACCTACGTTTAATCGTGTTTGAAAAACGACGATGAACTCGCCATCTGTTACGTTGGCATATGTCTCTGAAAAAAAGAGGTTAATACAGCCCTGCCTACCTCTTCGGGTAATGAAAAATATTTTGTCGACATAAGGAACACAAATTTGAACATCATATTTCAAAGTTCGAATCCCGACTGTACCAATGAGTTTTTCTGAACTTAAGTACAGTGATTAGTCACACCACGAGCTTTACGGTGAAGGAAAACATCGAGAGGAAACTTGCATACGTCTGAGAAGAAATTCAAAAGGCGTATGTATAGTCGTGCTTGAGTAACGGCGTTGGACTCGCCATCTGTCACGTTGGCACCTAATATACCTCTGGCGGAAAGTGGGTGTGTGGGTATTACCTATACACCTCTGCATACCCCTTCAGGGACCCTTGCGGGAAGGCGTGAGGATATATTATATTTCAAAGCAGGAATAGGCAGGTATGTATGGATGTTATTAACATCAGCTAACACAGATTGTCACATCGGTTAGTTAAGTAATAAACCCTTTAAAGAGTATTGAAGAGGTATGAAGCCCTTACTTAATAGGTCTTTATCTACTTACCACATATCAAAAGGGAACTTCCTGTCTCCTTTATCATCGAACAGTGGTTTCAGTGCCCACAAACAGCATGTTAATTGGGCGGGTATTATGAAAGCCAGTAGAAACTTTTTGATTCTGACCGCCTGTAATTTCAGAATACTGATTTGAGTGTAAGAAAAACGTGCCACGTGTATTAAGCAAGAGATTAAATTCTATACATTTCGTGTTCTTCACATTGTGGTTTAAAAACATCAGAGTTCATTCGGCTCAATAAATCTTTCAACATTTTCATATTGATCTGAAAGACGGTAATCTTGAAACAGAGGCAAGCTTGTGTGAAGACCAGATAAAACGCTTGAGAGACAGCATCCAAATCTCCCCATACTCTAATGATATAAACGATTTGGAAAATGAGAAATAAATATTGCATCGTCACTGTGAAATATCTATACATTTTACGTGGCAAGCTCTCATTCACTGGTGGTATCCAAACCCCTAAATATTTCATCACAAATTTGGCCCTATTTAGGAACAGATCCTCGGATTTAGTCATATTTTGACTTATATCGGTCAGAAATCAAAACAGACTAATTTGCTTTGTACTATATGTACCTAACGTATCGAATCTTTTGTAATGATCCGATAAATAATGCAATTATTAGAAACAACCAATAATAGGCCTTATTAAAGTATCAACATAACTAGATAATTGGCAGTATTGGTAAATGAAACAATGAAATAGCATTTTAGTGCTATTACAGAAGTTAACAAAATACCCTTAACTATTGTTGAAACAATTCTAATAGGTAGGTACCTAAATCAGTACGCTGGTTAGTTCAATTTGCTACCGAAACCTATAATTTATTTCCAAATGAGATGGGTAGTTATAACTACATTGATGGACCCGTGGTAGCCGAGTGGTTCTAATTCACCTGCAAAAATTAGATTGCGGGTTCAAATCACGGTGGATTGTACCCTTTTGGTAGATTTTTGCTGAAATGAAGCACTACAGGTTCCAACAAACCTGTAGTGCTTTGATAGGCACGACACGAAAAAACGTCCAAATCAACGCCAGACATCCAAATACCCTCTTAGGCTCAAGGCTAAGAGACATATTACTCATCAGGCACGTAGACACCTACATACATATCCCAGCGAAATAAGTGGATATAATATAATACGTCAATCACACCTCGTCGGGAATCCTTGCATTTTGACTTTGACTTAAAACAGTGGGCTGATATGTATGTATTTCGAAGTTGCTACTTGTTTAGCTCTACGCTTTTATTTAATTTTTATACATTGAAGAGGTTAAAGAGAGGTAGAGCATAACGGGTTTCCCGTTCGAATTTGGAGCTGACCGACTGGGGCAGGACCTCCACCTTATAGAATAACACAAATTATTATGTTGTGTTCCTACGTGGTGAATAAGCTTTCCAGTCATGAGCTCCTTGGGGAGGGGGGAGGATTGTTACATTGTGTTGGAAGCAGAGGGATTAAACCTTATGCTGCCAACACACTATAACTCTCCGAATACAGAGTAGCAACGCGCAAGTGAAACTTCGGTATCGTGAGCGTAAATAGGCTACGGTAGCCGTTTCCCATCAGGTCGGCCGTATGCCTGTTAGCCACTCTTGTTGTATAAAAAAATAATAATAATAGTTATTGTAACTGGTGTTCTACTCTCTCTGCCTATACCATCACCTATCACCTCACGTCATGAGGTTCCTCACAGCAGATGATGTGTAAATGTATGTATGTGTTGTAATTGTACGTGTATCCAAATATTTAAACTGACGTGTCGTATGTCAAATCAAGCTTACGTCAGTGTAAATTGTCAAAATGATAGTAGATAGCCGATGGTAGAAGCAATCCATATAGTTATTTTTGTTAATTTGTTATTACGATTCCTCTCAATAATGGTGCCTTCGTAATAAAATGAGTGACACGTTAGCATGGAGAATGTAACTATGGAATTCACACTGCCTCCGGCGCCACGGGGCCTGTGTTTTGATCGAAATGATTTCGTCAAGGTATTATGACTGTTCATCTCTGTTTTAATAAAAACTGTGCCTGCATCGGTATTTCTTTAACAAATATGTTGCCCTTCTAGTTCTGAGTAATAGTAGCAATGCTACTTAACTCTTGACCATTTATGTTTGAGAATCTTTCACACTGTCTGTGGAATGTAAACGATAAACATAACACCGTCTTGACTTCGATGTTGATTTAAATAGTCGGTATCAACCAATATTTTTTTACTTACGAATGTATCTGTGTGGTGTGATATTGTTATTGCCTCATGGGGTCAGAAAAATGTATCACAAACACAAATTGAAATCTTTAAAAAATATACACATTGAAAACTACAAACTAAAACTTCAAAGATACTTCAAATTCTTTTATTGCAAGAGCCGTGGTGGCTGAGTGGTTCGAGCAGTTGCCTGCGACGCAAAGGTCGCAAGCTTGAATCCCGACTGTACCAATGAGTTTTTCTGAACTTAAGTACAGTGATTAGTCACCACGAGCTTTACGGTGAAGGAAAACATCGAGAGGAAACCTGCATACGTCTGAGAAGAAATTCAAAGGCGTATGTATAGTCGTGCTTGAGTAACGGCGATGGACTCGCCATCTGTCACGTTGGCACCTAATATACCTCTGGCGGAAAGTGCATCTAGTGGTATGACACTAATGTGATAATGAACAAACTAATGATTTTTCTGAGCAAAGGTACAGGTCACACCCTTGCAATAGCTATTTTATTTAAATTTTAGACCAAAGCAAATAGAATATTAATATAATTTTTAAATTAGGTACATTAAATTTAGAACAATAATGGTCTCAACCTTAACATTGTTTTTGAGCAAGTATAAAAACTATTTTATTTTCCTTTCAGACCAACTTTTCTGTTGATAACTTCCTAGCCGAGCATCAGAATGTAGCATCATTGGAGACAATGCGTGATGACCTGGGGGTGTACTTGAAAGTGCTACGGTTGGCAATGATAGAGCTGATCAATAAAGATTATGCCAACTTTGTCAATCTCTGCGCGACACTCATTGGGTTTGATAAGGCTGTGGTGAAGGTCCAAGTGCCACTGGGACATCTGAATGAAGAAGTGTCTGTAAGTATTTTCTCATCATTTTCCATCTGGTTAACCTTTCCCCAGTAGAGGGCGCAATTCCAATAGCCTATATACTTATTTTCAAGGTCAAACTCTTACCCCACAACTGTGACCCTCCCGGATGGTAGGCAGTTCATTTTTCTGTGGCTATTTACAACCTTTTCGGCATACCATGGCATTCTTCAAGAAGAGTGTGAAAAGATTCCTGCAGGGTCGGCAATGCCCGAGTGATACCCCTGCTGTTGCAAGCGTCCATAGGCGGCGGTAACCGCTTACCATCAGGCGGACCGCATGTTTGTTTGCCACCCTTGTGGTATAAAATAAATAAAAAATACCCTTAACTTTTACCAGAGGTGTATTTTCTTATCAGAAATTAGTAAACTCAAATGGAAAGGAACAATTGAACAAGGCAATCAAATGATAAGAAGCAAATAGAAATGTATGTTTTTATAACAGATTAATTTGATGATATCATTAGCCTAAATATGTGTAGCTTTGAAATGATTGTTACATTTATATGTATATACATATATAATAAACTGTAGGGGCGGGTACAGTTTATTATATATGTATAAATAATATATAAATAAAATTAACAGTCCAGCCCAGCTCCCTTGCTCGCGATCCAGCAACGGCCTAAGCCGAGGTTTGTACCCCACAGGGGGTGTCCTTAGCTGTGTTGCTTAGAAATAAAGTGCCTGGCTGGAGGCCTAGGTCTCGCCATTGACCGGTTAAGTAGCAAAAGTTCCCGGAACTAACGCTACAAGAGACAATACAAAAAAAAAATGGTACTTAATTAGTATAATTATATATAAATTTATAACATATCCATGTGTAAATCCAGCTAATAATCTATCTCTGTACTAAATTTCATTCAATTCCGTTCAGCCATTCTGGCGCGATTGAGTGACAAACATCCATACATACTCACACACATTTGCATTTTTAATATTAAGTAGTATATCGAATTAATATGGACATGGTACTGTTAATATGTACATTTCTTTGATTAACTCTCTGAGAGCATCTGGAGATTTAAGCCTATAAATTGCAGGAATCACTTCTCGAAGCTGATATAATCACGATGTTATCTATAGATATTTATAGTTAGGATGAGTGGTTGATTAAGAGTTCTATTCGCAGAGTGTAAAGCACCATATTGAAGATGCTATGAAAGAATTGTCTATGTGGTTGAACCAACGGCATGGCTTGATGAAGAAGAAACAACTTCTCAAGTACTACAGCCAAACAGTGAACTGTCTGAAAACGCTCGATAACATCCTGTTGAATATTTCTGACAAGAAAAAGCAGGAACAGGTAGCTCTGGCTGACCGTGCTGCAATGCAATACAATCAACTTAAATTCTCACTGTCTAAATGTGAGAACTTGGTAAAGCCCGAACAAAAGAGACAATGCAAACAATTGAACGATAAACTAACACAAACTTTGAACGAACTATTATTTCAATTTTGGAATGATAGCGATGAAAGTAACCTTCTACAAGTTTTGACAACATTGGCATCTCTGAACAGAGTAAGTGAAACGGAATTGCTTATAAGGAAGCAAGCGGTAGCACCGTTGCTTGTGGATATAATTAACGAACCATCGTTACAACGAAGCAAAGATGGTCTTCAAGGTGTATATGATAGAATATTATCATTGTTGGATACCAAATTGAAGTTACTCCTAACAGTAATGAAACATTCCAAACTGATATTTCTTGTAAAGAAATATAGGTTTTTAGTTAACTGTTTCTGGTGTGAAGTTGAGAGCAGATTAGAAGTTAATCTGGCATCTATATTTGCTCCCGGGAACCCACAGATATTTTACAGGAGATACAGTGAGAGCATGCATTTTATAAAGAAATTAGAGGAATTTTGTAGTGATGATGAAACTGTAAAGTTAATACACGATACACCTGAATATAGGAGCTTCCAAAGGAGGTGGAATTTGCCAGTGTATTTCCAGATAAGGTTTCAGGAAATTGCAGGTAAGCCATATTTTTTTAAGCAAATGAAGCAAAATGTAGTATAGTTTAAGTAAGTAAGATGTATGTTATTATATCGTCACTCCTTCCCATAAGAGCCCCGAAGTGGTAGGCGTTGGGTAGACGTGTGTGGTAGCCATACACCCAATTAAAAAAACGGCGATGGCTACTCCATACTCATTAAAGCTCGTGTGTTTAATCACCGGATATAAGTTCAGAAAACCTCATATGTACAGTTGGGTTTCGAACTTGAAACGTTGCAGGCAACTACTCGAACACAACTTCTGTGTTTAGAATAAATTATTCCATTTATTGAGGAAGATGATATGAAAATCCTGCTACTACATTGCGCGCTGCATAAAAATTTGATATACATATATATAACAAACTTTTCTAGGAAGCTTCGAAGCTGGGCTGCACAGGAATCCGACGCAAGAGTCTGTCGATGGCTATGTATTGAAGGAAACCTCCAAGTGTTGGCATGCACTGCAGGAGTGCTGGTCCGAGGGTATTAATATAGAGGCCCTCGCGCATAAGTTCTGGAAACTGACCTTGCAGATTTTATCCCGATATAGTACTTGGGCTACTGAATATTGTGCGCAGGTATGTTCATTCTTATAACATTATTTTTATTGATTATGACAGTTTTTCTTCAAAACAAAGACCAAGGACGGAATTTAATACATAATATAGAGAAACGTATACCTTTATAAAATAAGGTATTTTATTTTAATAGCTTCCTTTCTTTGTACGTTATCACATGTTTGATGATTTTTTTTCTGAGAACTAGAGGAAATATTTTTGAAATTAAATGTATTTACAAATAACTTCACGCCTCCCTATAAACATTCCCGAAGGGGTAGACGGACGTGTATTATTCACCCACACTTGCCTGTTCCAAGTAATTTTTACATTTCAATATTTTCGTGTTGAAGTTTATCACCAAGCCTTACTAGTATATATATCTATCATTGAATGTATCCTTATAGCAATATTTTATATAAGATACCAAACCAATGGCCATTTATATAAATACTCCATACATTTTTGTTTTCAGAGAAGTTCATCACAACACCACGAGCCGACTAGTATCAATAAGACACTGATTGAAAACAGTATCAATATATACGTCGATATACAAACGCTCCTGGCGAGACTGCCATTATTCCTACAACAAGTTGAGACCAGAACACCAATCACCAACAAAAGTTTACTGAAGAGCAGCTTGAAGCCTTCAGAAGAAGCACTTGAACGGACAATGGATAAAGTTAAAGAGTGTATAGTGTACGAAATGTATAATTATTTGAATATACAGTTGAAACAAGTTAGTGATATACCCAGGGTGTATAGAAAAACGAATAGGAGCGTGCCTACTAAGCCCAGCAACTACATAGAGTCGGTGTCGAGAGCTATCAAAGACTTTAGTGGTGGAGCTGGAAGGAGGCTGGACAATGCGTTCCTTCTAGAACTGTTTGGAATGTTATTCAACATCATGACCGTTTCGTAAGTATTTCCTACACTGTAATATGCATAGTTATATAGTTACTGCCATCCACGAAGACCACGCCCCTCTATTCTTCCCTATAGTTTATAGTATAAGTGTGCAACCTTCCACTAATGTTTGAGTATTGCCGGTACACTGATTATCTATGAGTGCACACGCACAATACAATTAATAGACTCGGGATTTTTTTTGTGGAACATAACATATTCATGTTAATCTAGGTAATAATCTATCTCTATCTACCAAATTGCATCGAAATCCATTTAATAGTTTTATCATGAAAAAGGAACAAATATACCTCACAAACTTTCTCATTTCTAATATTAGTAGGACAGTGAGTTTAACTGTTCTAGCACTCGCACGCCCCTCCGGATTTATTTTCGGAATCACGTACAATGACAATATAATGCGTGAGCACGTAACTCACAATGTGCGCAATAGATGGCGCTGTTCCTAAATAATGCTTCAGTATGTTTTTACTCAAACGTTATGAAAACATATCTAAAGATCATCCACGCAGACGCGCCCCATCAATTTCAAGTCGAGGGGGTCGCGGGACCACAGTCTATTAATTGTAGTGTGCGTGTGCACTCATAGGTAATCAGTGTGTACCGATAGTACTCAAACATTAGTGGAAGGTTGCACACTTTCACTAAACTAAGGGAAGAATAGTGGGGCGCGTCTTCGTGGATGGCACCAGCTAAAAGTACTTTTAGCGAACAAAACTAATCCTAATACCTATTATAGTATAGGTTTTAGGATAAGTTTTGTTAGGTAAAAGTATTTTAAGAGATAGAGTCGTAAATATACCGCATCAGAATCGGACTTGTTCCTTAATTTTTTTTTTTTAATAATATACAAAAATTACATTTATCTCGTTTTTTATCTTGGTTGTGTGACGTGTGTTGTTATTGTATTCACAAATGAAACTATGCTTCAGGCAGTGGTGTTATAACACCCACATTTCACCGTTAGCTTACTTGGATATTATAATATCACTTTTTACTTAAGATCAGGTCAGTACAGTGGAAGTTACAGACGTAAGTTTGATCGTGAATATAGAAAGATTGTAGATTACCACATAGCTACCTGTTGCCTCTTTTTTAATTCTTATCCGAATTGTACGCGATTTGACCTGAGTTTTTGTGAGACGGTTTTTTTTTTGTAGATTTCACAAATATGTAGAAGATGTTTTGACATCGGTGCAAAAGACCGAGGAATCACTGAGAAGACTGAAGCAAATCCGCGAGATGTCTCAACAGACCACCGAGAGCAGCGGCGTGACAGACGGAGACAAGATCCGGCTCCAACTGAATGTAGACGTTACGTCTTATGGACTGATGGCGACGGACCTTTGCCTGGATACACAGAATGTCCACAAACTCCCGCAACTCGCCTCTATGGTTAACGAAGCTGTAAAAAATATAGATATTAAATGATATGCCCTATTTTAACCCATTCTTTTCTTTTTAAAATACTATATCTGAATTAAGAGTAGTATTCACAATGTAAGTAAGAAGTTCAAAATAATAAAACATTTTTAACATAAACATGTATTTTGATCAGCTGAATAAAAATTTTATGATTTGAAAAAATAGAAATCATTCACTTATCACTTAAAATAATTAACAAGATAAAATCTTACTAATACTATTTGTGTGGAACGAAATATTTCATAATTGTGTTTGCTTTCGCTTTGTTCGTGGTTCGGGGACTACTCCTGGGCACGTCGGATCCCGAGGGGTTCCTCCACATAGCTTTGAGCTCTTGCTGCATATCGTCAGGCAGGGCGCTGAAGACTTCCTTGTCCACGTAGCTGGGGCAATCATTGCAACTACCCTCCTCGGCGACACTCATAGAGTCTGGGTCAGACAAGATGTCTTTAGCGGGACTGGCCCGAGGGGTCAGCGATCGGTCACGTGAGTTCAGTCTTAGTTCGGAAACCTTTTCCAGTTCTTTTGAGTTCAATCTGAGTTCACCCACTTTCAGCTTGCTTGGCGATGCCACCTCATCCTTAGACAGACATCTCCTTTTAGCTATCCAGTTCACCTTTTTAGGCTTTTTCGGCGAAGGCTCCACCTCAGCATCAGAGAGATCAGTTGTGGTGCTACTGCTTGGTGATACAGCTGAGTAGTCCATGGAGGCAGCTGATGTGTCACAATCATTTTGTAAATTAAGCACAGACTGCACTGAAATGTCATTCATGAGATAATTCACTATGGAACCCCTGCCCGTCATGCGCTCCTGGAACTTTGTAAACGCCAAACCGACTAATGTCAAATGGAATGGTTTTGATAAGTTGATGAGTTTGTTGAATAATCTCATTATAACACTCATTAGTTTTTGTTGACCAGCATCAGTTACGGTAAGAGTGCCATTGCTCAATGTGAAAATGGACGGTGAGATTTGACTTTGCCGAGACTCCCTATGACTGCTGAGTCTTTTCGCATCTTTTTTCCTCAGTGTGACCCGAAGTGAGACTGGAATGCGCCCGTCTTCCCTTACAAGAACCAGTAGCCTTTGCAGAAGAGCAGAGAACTTATCCTCCACCTCACTCTTGACACTCACAGTCTTGAAGCTGTCTTCTAAACCTATACTCTGAGGCTTCCCAGACTGTTTCACAGGAGTATTATCTTCCCCTACACTTAATTTTTTCAATCTAACAGCCATATCACTACTAAAGTGCTTTTTAAGCATATCTAAACTAGCATCTTGTAAATCTCTCACAGTTATAATATTGTGAGATATAAGAGCTTCAGTGCTTTTACAACCAATGCTTGGGATAGAACGGACACTTTTCAGAGTTGACATGAAGCTGACGCCATGCTCAGGGTATATAGTAGTTTGGTCATTAGGCTTGTGTAAGGGACATATTAGTTTTGCCAACAACTTATTGTGTGCAATTCCAGCACATGTAGTCAATCCTAACTCATCGTAAATTTTCTGCCTCATCTCATTTGCTAATTGTGATGCTATTCTCAGTCTGGTGTGGCAGCCGCAGACGCAGTCCTCACTTGATTCATTGTAAACATGACCACTCACGACAACTCCACTAACATTCATACATTTTAACTTTTCTTGAACAATGTTTGTGACATCAATATAGTTTTCATCCATACCTAGCTTCTCGACAGGACACTTCCAACTTTGTAGCACTGCAAATATCTTATTGGAGGCAGCCCTGTAATCATGTAAGTCTTCACCACTAACTAGTTTCAAATTGGGACAAACTTTGAGGGCGTCTGTAACAAGCATGCATTTCTTGACTCCGTAGTTCCTGGCCTCGTAGTTACTCGTCACCACTATGTTTTTCTGTTGGATGCCGAGCGGCACGGAACGAAGTTCAGGATCTTTCACCATCTCGACTTGCGCATAGAAACAATCTATGTCGATGTGAATAATAGTCTTTGAGTGCTCAGTGCACACATCAGTGAAAGTAGAGCTGCTCGATTCCATGATCCTGCAGAGTACAACACAGTTCATTCATAAATTACATCGTTCCAACTTAGTTTTACCTGTTGCAATAGTATATCGGAAATTACTGTGCAACGGCTTACCTATCGTCCATGGTCGTATCATTGAAAGTTGCAATATATTGTTTTGTGTGTAAGTATGAGTAATAAATTATAAATTGTTACTTTTGTTTCTTAGATTTCCAAAATATTGATATTTTACATCGGACAATCACGACACATCAACAGAGGCTATGTTGCCAGACGAAATAATACATTTCAAATTTCTTTTTTTTATTATTTTTCACAGATAAAGAAGTTTCAAGTGAATAGTAATTTTTGGCGGGAACTTGTGACACATGTGTAAATAATATATTAAAATACCAATTTTTTTACTTGAATAACATTAAATTATAGGACCTTTTGATGCACTATATTCAACATTTCAATTAAATATAAAAGTAATATTTGCTTTATGAAGGGATATGTTAAATCAAAGTAATATGTATATATTTTTCATATGGCTGTAAATATTACTATTACTGTATTATTCGTAAATCGATAAATTTTTAATTACATGATTGCCAGACCACAATTTGTTAGCAAAAGTAAGATGTACTGTTACATATTTGCTGCATTTGCGGTTGAAACTCTGGGGCTTTGGGGTCCTGAGGCTCACCATCTTTTTAAAGAGGTCTCGCGCCGTCTAGTCGAGACCTCTCGTGACAGGCGGGCTGGAACATATCTCGCTCAGAGAATCAGCATTGCTATCCAGCGTGGCAATGCTGCTAGTCTTCTTGGCACGTTGCCTCGGGATACCGATTTGAGACAAATATTTTATCTGTAAGTAGTTAGTTTAAAATGTTCTTTGGAAATATTATTAATTGTTGTTATTGTAGATGTACTGACATTTACTTTCAAAGATTTGATTGACAGCACAGACAAGACAAGAGTTTGTTCATTCGAACAAGTAAATTATTAAACGTCAATGTCAGTTAGGAAAGTGGGTGTTCGTGCAAGCGAAAACATCGGATTTTAGCAATAAAATTACATGGCTATTGCGTTTACTGTTATGTTCTCCTGAAAAATAGTAAACTATCATGGAGGGGCTGCCTTCAGGTGATGTTCAGGCGAAATATCAGAAATTAGCGTCGGAATATTCGAAAGTGGGTTGAGTACAGTGTTTGTTATTTATGAATCTAATCGGTAATTTAGCGAATTTATTGTATCCGCTGTTTCAGTTGCGGGTGCATGTAAAGGTGTTGAAAAAGGGCGTTTTAGATGAACAAGCAAAGTCAAACGAGCTGCGAGATTCTATTAAAGAGAAGGATAAAATCTTACGTAAAGGAGAATTGGAGATAGATTCGTTAACTTTTAGGAATCAACAGCTAACCCGACGTGTGTCAGTATTGCAAGATGAACTGGAAGCTCTGCAGGTACATAACCTGACATATCGAACAAAGAAGTATAAACAATGGCAAACCAATCAATAAACATAACCAAACTTTCAAAGTAAACTTAGTTAATTGCTTTTGTCAGTGAATACAGGTTGGTGAGCTGTATGAAGTCTTGAAATGCGTGGCTTAAAGCCCAAAATGTGTGCATTCATTGGAGACAAAATCCTTCTATATGATTATACTGAAGTATAATACCAAGAAAGTCTTTATAAAAATCACCTTTACTCAAATTTTTTGAAAAATTAAATTGAATTATTTGCAGTTGAAATTAACAAAAAAATCAAAGTCTAAGGGAGATGACAAGCAAGCCTCATCCAGTGGAGCTCCTCCGCTGGACTCCGGGCTCCTTCAAGAGGAGTTGCAGAAGAAAATAATAGAAAATGCACAATATGCCTCACAGGTTGAGTATAATTCAATTCTTGTATCTCTATAACTTTGGAACAATGGGTGTATGAAATGAGATTTGAAAATGATTTTTTGCAATTTTGAAGCATTGCAATTTATTTAAGTAATATATATGAGTTGAGTTCCTTGATGGTCATCATAAATATATTTTTAAACCTTCCTTGGGATTATTATGGTACGAAAGCTTTGGCACAAAATGTTTTTAATAAATTTTGAATTAAATAAAACTTCATCTTGCATAAAGTGGTAGGCAGAGGTGTAACAACTTGCTCTTAGGAGATATATTTACAACCAATGTGATACATGAAGAGTCCATGGCCTTTTGTCTCTTTAACTCTTTTTAAATATTATCATGGAAGTTTCTTCACTCACAATGAATTGTGTGAACAGATTACAATTAAAATTCTTTATTGAATTTATTACAAAAAGAACAATTTAGAATGAAATCTACAAATGTTATCCATGTCACAGGTTTCGTCGGTTGAACATAAACGCCACAGGTTTTGTCATACAAAAAAAAGTTATCAGCACATGCTTTGTCATAAAATACTACTAAACAAATGAATTTATATAAGATAGTAATGTCAAATTTAACAGTTATGTCTTTCCAGCTGTCAGATAGAATATTTGAAGTGTCCCAACTAAAATCCTCTGTAGAGGACTACCACCGACACATATGTGAGAGTGACAGCAAATATAAGTGTGAAATAGCAAAGTTGAAGAATAAGAACCAGGAACTACAGTTTGCACTGGAGGAGGCGCAGAAAGCTATGGGAGGCACTCCTAGTAAAATACACACAAGCAGTAGAGGAGAGCAGGCTGCCAGTTGTAACGGGGACTTCGTATCAGAAGCTGGTAGTTTAGTATGTAAATCTTTTTTATACTTACATACATTCATATTACAGTAATATTATAAATGTAAAAGTTTGTGTACATGCTCCTTTCAAAATACAAAATGGAAGTCTAAATTTGGCAGAGAGCAAATTAGTAGCTGTCTAACACATATGTCTTGTTCTAGGAAAATTACAGTTATATGTGCCACACTTAGTATTCTTATTTTTATTTGTATGATCTTGTTTTATGGTATACTTGACCATCATTACACATTTGTCATACCTAGCCAAAAAGCAGTTGAAAATTATTTTATTTTATATTTTTAACTATGTTACTTACCCACATAAAATTGGTATTTATTTTTGTTTTGTTTTCTGTATTAACTGCACTTATATCAATTGTTATAAGTGCAGTTAACAGTTTATCTACCAAATGTTATCCCATTCCATTTAGTCTTGATGCCATGCATGCACAATTTGTAGCAGTGGCGGACATACATACACTCATAAACTTTCGTATTGATAATATTAATAGCATTGATACTCTCTGTACAATTTTTACATATTCCTCATATTTGTTTGTTGTTCACAGGTTGGTAGTGAGGATGCATTAAGTTCTGTAGACGATTTAAATATAAATGAACAGCTTAGTACAAAGGTACACAATTTAGAACAGGTGAGCAACTTATTAATAGCACTAAATTCACGCCTTCCAGAGAGGGTAGGCAGAGGTGTAGTTACACCAAAATTTCACTGGTGTTATAATCCATATCTTACAACGCCCCTATGGGGATTCTAGACTGACACTTAATCTTTTCCTATTAGATACTGTAATGTGTTCCTTACTTTGTAATACACTAACAGAATGTATTAACCTCATAAAATCTGCATGTGTGAGAAGAAATTCAAAGACGAACGACGACGAGAAGTATAGTCGTGCTTGAGTTACCACGTCGTTGCCACGTTGGCACCTAAAATGTATCTGGCAGAAAGTCCGTGTGTGGGTACTACTACTACAATTCTGTCTTCCCCTTTACGGGAAGGCGTGAGAGAGAGAGTTCCCACGTCAATAAAATATGCTGTAATTGAATATCTCCACGTTAGTCGTCGAGAGGGTAGGCAGAGCTGTACATGACACCATTTGTACATTGTACAATTTACTTCATACTTATCAAACTTTTTTGTGGGTGAAAATTACACGTTACCCAATCAACCTGGACGGGTCATCAGACATTTGATTTATGATATTTTGTTCAGGAAAATGA
Organism: Drepana arcuata; assembly: GCA_016069955.1. NCBI lineage: Eukaryota > Metazoa > Arthropoda > Insecta > Lepidoptera > Drepanidae > Drepana > Drepana arcuata. The sequence continues at coordinate 35,349 of JACCPG010006303.1, read as the reverse complement.
AAAACTAAAAATGGAATTCGGAATCCTACAAATGGAGAACGAAAGCCTTAAACTCGAAGTAGGGAAGTATGTGGCGGCTTCCCAAAAGCGAAGAAGCGATGGTCACGACTCTGGTGACTTCAACAGCTTCGGGGAAACCTCAGTGGACAGTGAGGGCAGGGTTGTAGGCCTCCTGGGGTCTTTGGAGGTACCTTTCCTGGTGAGCCAAGAGGTCCAGACCCGGGAGGAACGGATGAGGGATTACTTTAGAAATAAGATAACAGAGCTACAGGCTGAAAAACACGAGCTAAGAAGTAAGACTGAAAACTATGTCAAAGAGGTAAGGACTTAACCGACTACACCTTATAAGGGGATTATTAATTTACCTTTGTTCGTAATCTCATGCTGTGCGTTAATCCCACAAAAACTCGATGTGAAAAAAGATGTCACGAGCGATTTTTTTGAATTTCCTTATCTACATGTTTAGGGACTAATTTTTCTAAATTGCATTTCCTAATATGTAAAATCATAAAAAAGATGGCGATGCAACCTAACACATTTCTGGGTATATGAATTTGTATGTTATAACAAAACAACTTTACGCTCATATCGTCACGCCGAGTCCTTCACGGGGTAGGTAGAGGCCCTGGCGCTTAACTCTCGCTGCCTACCCCTATGAAGTATTATACGTAATCTGTATTACTGTAGGCACTGACTGACTGCTGTTGGATTTAAAAACTTTTTCTTTTAGTGTGAAACGCTCCGACTGCGCTTCGAGGAGATGCAGCGAGACAAACAAACAGACGAGCACACTATCAATGAGAAACATAACGTTATCAGCAGGCTGGTGAGTCACGTGGTCTGGTCTTGTTACGTGATAATTATTGTGCCTATAGAACATCATTAAATACAAATGTTAATGTATGTTGTAATATTTTGGTGGTTTACTAAATTTTGATAACTACCTACGATATTAAAATAGGGTAACACTGGGGCCTTACTAAAGGTTAAAGGTAAAAGGCTAAAACAAATTGATAGAACCCACATGTTGTGTATATATAGTGTCACAGACAAAAAACATTTGTCTCTGAGACTTAGATCATAAATCTTCTTTATATTTGAGTATTAATATCACACACTGATTACCCATGAGTGCACATGCACAGTACAATTAATAGACTTGGGTCATACTCGTGTTTCATATTTTCATAAATAGGCAGAGGTATATCAACACCGTATTTTCGCCAGAGATTTAGGAGGCATAGACAGATGTCGAGTCGGGCGACGGATCGCCGTTTCTCGAGCGCGATTAACAATCGTCATTGAATTTTATCTCCAACGTATGCAGGTTTATAATATATCCTCACGCCTTCACACAAGGATCCCCGAAGGGGTAGGCAGAGGTGTATAGGTAATACCCACACACCCACTTTCCGCCAGAGGTATATTAGGTGCCAACGTGACAGATGGCGAGTCCATCGCCGTTACTCAAGCACGACTATACATACGCCTTTGGTTTCTTCTCAGACGTATGCAGGTTTCCTCTCGATGTTTTCCTTCACCGTAAAGCTCGTGGTGTTACTAATCACTGTACTTAAGTTTTAGAAAAACTCATTGGTACAGTCGGGATTCGAACTTGCGACCTTTGCGTCGCAGGCAACTGCTCGAACCACTCGGCCACCACGGCTCTATATATATGCTATGCTATGGTATGCAGGTTTTCTAAAAATATTTAACCTTGTCCGTTTCCAGAAAATATTTAATGTATAAATGCTCCGTCTGAATTAAATTCTGCTACATTTTGTTGGTCTCAACAGGAAGAAGAGTTGCACTCTACGTCCCATAATTACGAGGAGCAGATGTCCGTACTGACCGAGCACGTGGCCGGCCTCAACGAGCAGCTGGCGCGGCAGCACGACGAGATAGAGCACTGGAAACATCAACTGAGCAGTAGAAGAAAGTAAAGAACAATTGGAAATATGCACACGGACAGGTAGGGCACGAGTCCCGTACAGTCGTCCGACTGGGGCAGTTCCTTTATCGCCTTCAAGATCGAAGTAGAATGGTTTCCAAAACTGATCAAGGATTATCTGTGCTCAGAAGTGGGTTTCTTATGCACACTTTCTTATGTACTAACACAGATGCTGACCGACCATTAACCTCGTCTGTTAGTAGTCGTGTCAGAGGTTCGTGATGCGTGGGATTTGCAGGCACGTATGGTAACCGCTTATAATTGGGTCGGTCGTTTTCTTGTTTCGTGTTTCAGGTTATAAATTGGCTCTGAATACCAGACCAATATTCATTGTAATTTGATTGAGTAGTTCGTCTCCAATGCATTTTCTAAAATGGTTTTTAATAAAGAAATATCATTTTTCTTTCTCATATTGTCTTAAATTTGCTTTCTGTAGTAGATTTCTAACTCAATTTAGTTTATGTATACTGCAAAAATGTATTACAAATTTACTTACAAATACGGTTTGATTAACAGAACAAGGTATAAATATCTGATATTTAAGGGATTCATACAATATCATCAATTTAATACATTATTTACTTGGTTTTTCGTATTAGTCAATTATAACAAGAACATCCTCTATATAGATGAATACTTGAACTTATTCCATAGGTATGTGTATATATCCAGTGGTGTGTTTGTTAGAACTGCCTGTATAAGCCTTTTGGCAACGTCTTGCGAGACTCCTGTCATGTCAAGTAACCATTATATTAAATAACCGTTTATCACATGTCAAGCAGTTTAAAGACAGCAAATAGGGTATTGCCATCGCGCCATATAAGTTGAACCAGTGAACTATTTAAGCGATAGTCGACCTTATGACAGCGAGATATGCATGCGTATTGTGCCTGCTAAAGCTCAAGTTACGTGACGCGTGTAACGATTTAAGTTCAAGTTGATTTACATGTTTAGTTACGGCGAATACCTACTTGGCGCGGCCATCTTGCCTTGCATATACGGGGCTTATATGTGTAATTGGTATAATGAAGGAGTTTGTCAAGATGAGTCTAGTCTCAAAACAATTGCATTCCTAGTGCACTAAAGAGTATTGTGGCCTAGTGTATTTTATTTAAATTATCGGCTAGTGATTTCGTTAATAGATACTTTATAAACAAAAACGTTCATTGGTAACGTATATTCAGAATGGTGACGATGTACCACAGGGAGAGTGCCTTAAAGTCTATACCTATATTGCAGAGGCAGTTAATTTGTTTTTTGTTAAAAATATGTTTGCATTAGATAGCTCGTTTACTGAAGGAAAATGCGATCAAAGCCGTGGGACACAACTAGTTGGAAATACTTTTCGTAAGTGTGGCGATAGCTTGCTATTGCCGTACCTGATTAGCCAGGAACATGATATTTAGACCTCATTATGCTTATCAATGAGCGTTTTTGTGTTCTTAGTAGTAACATACGAGGCAAAAGTTAGGAAATTGGCGGACTGTAATAGATAATTAGATTGGATTTTCTTACTTTGTAAAATTATTATGGGTGTGTTTGCAATGTACATCTAAAGGCTACAGTTATAACGATTAATTTTCTCTGCACCCTTCTGTATATTAAAAACGTCCTTTGTATACGATAATATAAATAGATCGGTATCTAGTAAACAAAAATTGGTTACTGCGTTTTGTTATACACTCATAATTTTAATAGTTTTTTCTGCTGTCAGGGTTTTAAAGATTTATAGGCATTCCTGAAAGACGTGGGGATATTTATTCTTCTATTTTAATAAACGTTTTATTTATCAAAATGTGTGTAGCAGTTTTGAAAAATCCGCATCAATTTACCGACATTGTGTCAAGGCGTTGAAACTAAAAGTAACAGATAGTCATGACTACATACTATGTAAATATATATATATATATATATATATATATATATATATATATACTTATATATATGTATGTGGCTCGCCTGACGGTTCTTGGCCACTGCCGCCTATGGACATATAAGAACGTAAAATAAATACTTTCTATTGTTACTTGTTGCTCGCCAAAGCCAGAATAGTAAAATTTGTTTTAAAATGTTGCCGTATTTACACAAAAAACTTATTTATCTAGTAGAGATCTATGACTAATTCGCTAATGTTTGTTTTTTATATACTTAGCTCCAAATATAAATGAGATATTGTAAGTTAACTAGAGGAAAAGATGGGAAGTATTTGTTCGATTAAAAAAGATCGAGAGAAAAAAGAAAAAGATTGAGAGAGAACAGAAGATAGGGTTGCATGATATATCTTTTTCAACATCTGAGCAATTGTTATGTATCCAAGTGCATATTATATGTATATATTTATGTGACAAGCGGCCTCGTCACCAAGCAATTCTACTGTAATTAATTAAAGCAATGAGTCAGTGATGACAAACAAATTATATTAGTACCTTATTAATACGAGTATAAAGTGTTTGTTATATATACAGTTTATTTATAAGAGAAATTAAATTATCATTAAATAGTTTTGAATAATAATTCGTTTTATTTTTATTTGGGAAACAAATTATTCGCCCTTGATTTGGATCCTTGTCTTTTAGTCGCATAAAAATGTAGGTAGGTAAATTGTTTTTCACAACAGCTTTTTAGCTTAACAGTTCCTGAAGTCATTACAAATATCTCAATCTGTTCGAGTAATTGTCTGCAACACAAGATTGCAAGTTGGGATCCCGACTGGTCCAATGAGTTATTCTGAACATAAAAGTACTCGGCTCTAAAGGACTCGTCATCTGTCACGTTGGCACCTAAAATATATCTCCGGCGGAAAGTGTGTACCCCTTCGGGGACCCTTGTGGTAAGGGGTGAAACAATCCATTAGTCTCATAATGCAAATCTTATTGTTTTTCTTTATTAAAATAGTTAGAGCTGGCACCAATTTTTAGATAGGTATTATTATACAAGTTTTCAGCTTGCCTCAAATACCTACCCTAAAATTGGCGCCAGCTCTCGGACTATGACGAGGTATATTTATCTCCCAATCTCTCCTGAAGGAAGAAGCTCAAATGTAGTCTCACTGGATATGAATAAAAAGCCTTATCATATGCACAACTTTGTATTATAACGATTATCATAAGCACCTTATAATATGTCATCTGTTACAATATTTTGTTTTCAACAGTTACATTATCGTTATAAATATTTATACAAAATTTATCAATTTGTTGAACAGCGTTGCAAATTATTCGCTAATGTGTGGCCACATCCGTCCATACGTCACTCAGACGGGGGACACGACCTCCCCGCAGCACACATGATACATGCCAGTAGGTACACAATGGACAGGGATACATAGAAAAATACATCTTCCATCGAACCCAGTACACATCCACACAACGTATAGCTAGACAATGTTAACCACAAATTTTATTTTATTACATATAATATACTAGGGCATATGATAGTGACCAAAAACCAAAATCATTAGTGTGCGTGTAATAAAATGTTAATTGTGAATGTAGTCATTAATACATCAAGAAACTTAGAAAAAAAATACAGACAATTGATAAAAAAAAACAGAATCGATAAATGTACATTTATTACTATGGCAATGGGACCGGCGGCGTCCTAATGAAGACATCGTATAATCACTCGACTTAATGAAATTGGGTATAAGGTGTAATATCGATTGACTATTATGAATTGACAATGCCGCCAATATCGTCCGTATATTAATTTTCATGATCTTTCTTAGTTGAATCAATTTTATTGATAATAAATAGGCATAGGTACAATATTTTGGTGGGTTGTTTTCAATTACAATCGTAGATTATTTTCATTACCGAACGAAAAACATTTTCGATAAAAAAAAAAAACAACACTGAACAGTTGTAAAAAAAAAAACAAAACATGATTTCATTTATCTGTATATAGATATAATTATAACCCCTCAAAAGAATGTGTTATACTTTCGATTTAGGTATTGTAACCTATTTTTTTTTCATAAAAGCTGTAATCAGTTACTGGCATGCATTGCCATGTGCACTAGCACACATCGTTAAGCCAGTGACCATTGTAAAATCTGCACGAATACGGAACTCGTTACCTTACCACATTTAAATTTTTACATTTGAATTTAAAAGTCAAGTGCTTATTATTTAACAGGGTTTCGGACACGTTCGATCAACTGCCAATTCATTCTAAATTTAAATCTGCGTACAATGTTCTTAATTTAAATAATTTAAATCTGCGTACAATGTTCTTACTTTAAATAATTTAACCCTTGTCGATCGAACGTGTCAAAAAACTGGGTAGGGATCAATTGTTTTTATTACATGTATTATAAGTCGTAGCGATTGGTCTAACTTCCTTCACTACACAAGAACCCATCAGTCTTGAAACGCAAGAAAGTATCTACCTATATTCTCTGACCAAATATTACGACTTTATAAATTCGCAATCCATTAACAATACTATAAGTATACATACGTTAGTCAGAACGGGACGCACCGAACCTTGAAAGGACTTATTGCTAGTTACTGCTATACTTTACATTCTCAGAAATATTTCTGCTTTGATTAAAACGCAACGCTTTAACTGATCATAAAGAGTGAGAGATTTTCATCATCATCATCTCATTGTTAGCTTTAAATACAGTGTTCAAACCACATAAATGCTTGTTTGACGGCGTCACACAAGTATGTCACGATGACAGTTATACATACCGACAAAACGTATTCTAGCTTTGCTTGACTGAAGTGCGGGTGCGTCCGCTAATGACGAGCGTATCGTACGTAGACAACATAAAGTTACATAGACAAATTTACAGATGTAGGCAATAACCTATATAGTGTACTCAGTCACACGCTCACTTCAACTAGACAAATATATAGTTCAAGTAAAGTACTTATAAATAAATAGACACCCAAGTACTACTAGCCACAGAGACGCCCAACATTTTCACACAATCCCAAAACTTTGTATTTTTGATCTGTCCTTACAGTCGCTGAGATCGAGGTGTCACAAACGGTCACTTTACTATTTGCATATGTTGTCCAAACGCTACACACATCATAGACTACTGAAAAGAAATTAGGAGAGAAAATATTTACCAAAAATATATATATACCACAACAAACTTTACAGTGAAGGAAAACATCGCAACGAAATATACATTTGAGAAGAAATTCAAAGACCTAGTCGTGTTTGAGAAAAAATAGTGGACTCGTCACCATCACGTTGGCACCTCAGTATATCTCCATCAAAAAGAGTGTAAACACGTAATTGTGGGATTTTCGAATCGAAAAAAGTAACGTCTATATTGCACCAGCACGAGACCCGACAAAGATTTAAAGACCCGCCACCTGTCACAGTGGCAACATACTTTCTACATAGTTGTGTTATACCCCTGCCTACCCTTTAATCAATGACAGTAAAAACAGACCAATGAACACCCGCACAATCATATCCTTTGGCACTACGCACAAGTCTAAATTAAAATGCAATATTGTGAATGCCGTACACTAGAACTGTTGCAACTAATTACAATAAGTGACGGTATATATTATAAAGTAATAATAATAATAATCTTGACATATTTCATATCATATTTCAAAACTAAATCCAAAAGCCCCGTGCGTGACGTGTTTCACGTTACAAATCTCGGTACTTGCCTTTACTAGACTATCGCAGGTTAGGTTATGGATGTATAGCTGTCATCCACGAAGACGCGCCCCACTATTCTTGCTTAGAGTTTATAGTGTAAGTGTGTACTTCCTAATGTTTGAGTATTGTCGGTACACACTGATTAATTATGTGTGCACACGCACACTACAGTTAATAGACTCAGGTCATACTCCACGCATCCCCGCGACTCCCTCGACTAGAAATTGGTGGGACGTATTTTCTTGGATGGCATTATCTATATGTATGTAAGTAGTGTCCAAATCGTGACAAGCCAGTGAATATGACGTCATAGGAATTCTAGTTTTTTTTTTACTACACTGAAAATATTAAATTTAAAAATAGACTATTCGAACCAACAGTTTTTGTCAGTGGTAAAGTTACTCTAGCTTGTTAAATGCAAACGTATGAGACATAATTGCCATATAATAGATAGAGAACGTGAACAAAGGGAGATTTAGTTTAACATACTTTATGCACTCAGCTAAACCCATATATGATTTAAAAAAACCTCGAGGTAATAACTTTAATATTACTAGCTAACCTTCAATAGAAAGCCATTAATTATACTTCGATTATAAAATACTAATCGTCCCTCCCCGTCTTAAGCGTGCGTAGTAATATAATTGAAATTGTGTACATTTGACATAAACCCAAGGACAATAAAACAACGCATATAATTAATTCTGTAGACAAATAAACATTTAAAAAGTTCAGACAAACGATACACAGTTTCAAACGTGCATACACGTACGCAGGACATAAAGCATATTTGGTATGTCTATAAGCAAATAAATTAACGTACTACGTTTAAGAACATTATGGCTCTTGTATAAAATATAAATCAAACGTTGATATAACGTCTCGGGGTCGAGTCATTACCTACAAAAGCCATCATCTTGGAGTACAATCATCAACAACCCAAAACGGATCGAAGGACCAGCACACATAGCTCGAAGGACCGTTAACACGAAGGTGGGGAGATCCGGTCTCTAGTGCACTATGGGTAATCCTTTATGAACTACATACATACATAAAAAGGGTGGTAAAGGTGGACTGACAAAATAACAGAAAAACCTTAATTACATGACTTTAAAGCTCAAATTAAACGCGTTACTTTGAGAAACATCAGTCTCATCCATAAACGGGTTAAATTTAATACACGTGATTAGATGTGAACTTCAGTAGAAAATGACTCCCCCTATACTATAGGTGGCAATTCTGTGGAATGCTGTATCAACTATTAGAGTGAATATTAATTAAAATAACGAGCTCCCATCTAACTTTCACTCACTAATACAAGCTGAATATTGTCCGCCATTTTAATTTACATCCACTCTACTTATCTATTACAAGTAAATAAGTAACATTAAGTAAAGAAAGTATGAAAGAGCGCTCTGTGATATACATTGAAAATAAAATCATCTTTATTATATAATGTTGCATATAAAGAAAAATTTTAATTTTTTTTTTGACAGGCGGGTGTGACTCTGGAGTTTACAGTAAATTGGAAATAAATATTAAGAAAAGCCAGCATTACAAAGATTTATTAAAGTAATTTTGGATATTTAGACGGAAAAAGATGATTATTATTTTCATGACAAATTTCTTTATGACCAACATAATAATCTCTTGAATAGAGAAACGTGAAATAGCGTGTCAGCCTCCAATATTCACGCAACACATACATAAACCTACTTCAATAAATACAAAAATACAAAGACAATTTCAGTGCCCGAACCAATCAAAAAACGCCCTTATTACAGCCAGTAAATTCACCAGTTATACAAAAATTGCCACTACCAATTGTATGCATACTAACTATATTTCAATATAGATCACAATGCGATGGAGCGTCCTTCCGCGTCACGTGTTCTCGCACTGTCTTGTGACCTCAATGTTACACTCGGCTATATACCACTGCATTACTATACACTATCATCTAACACACCATTCAAAACTGGGTTTTAAGTAGTGTATCGTACAATTCATTTTGGCCTACGCAAAACAATCGCCAAAAGTTCCAAATTAATTTCATCACTTTAAAATGAACTGTATGTTTCATTCTTAAATGCTAAATTGCAATGTTCCGATGCGTTAGACGAGCAATATATATATATGCTAGCAAGGCGTAACGTGTTTCGGCAAATCCAAGCCTATTTATAGTCAACATGTGTAAACGTATATAAGCTCCTATGTATAAGAACTCGACGTCAGAACTGCTAGTAGCATTTGCGATCAACAACGTACATCGTACATGAGCATACCTCGGCGACATTTAAAGTTAAGTAACCAGTTTAACAGACTTATTAACACAATCGTAGAGTTAGAATTGTCGTAGTTCCTGAGAATAATTCCTTAGGAAGCACTACAATCATAGAACTAAACTTTGCGTCGCATTTAAAACCACTATACTGTTATTTTGCAAATAATGCGAACATTAATTGATAATTCTTGCATTTTGCCGACAGACATAACGCGCTAATTAGTTAAGTACTTTCTTCAATTCAAATGGAACATTACCTATAAATATAGCAGTGCAATGTAGATGGTAGTTTTTTTCTGAAATATAACAATATGCTATGTTATAATTGAGCTAACAGTTTATCTTTGTTTTCATTCCGTTTAGTATTTTATAAGTACCATTTATAAACAATAATAGGAGGATAGAGTTATTTTTCCCGTTTCTTTAGCAGTTCTGACAGCGAGTTAAGAATTGACCGCAACTTTGGTAGGCAAACCTGTATTACAATAGCTAGTCAGGGTATATAGCCGTGGGTGTGGGCGTGGGCGGTGGCGGCCGCTAGCACTGGTTCACGTCCGGGGGCGTCGGCAAGAAGGCGTCGACACGCTTGTGGTCGATCAGGGCTTTCACTGTCGTCGAGTCGGCGGGCAGCTCCGACTTCTTGCGCAGGAGCGGCTTCGTCGCGTTGTTGTACACTTGCTTTCGACCCTGCAGAAACAAATCAAATTAAATATATCTCTAGCGGAAAGTGGGTGTGTGGGTACTACCTATACACCTCTGCTTACCCCTTCGGGGACCCTTATAGGGAGGCGTGAGAAATAATCAATGTGTTATGTTGTCATTCGAAGCATGTAATGCCATCTCTTGACAAACGGTGGAAAGTAAGTGTTAAGCGGTAACTTTAAGGAAATTATGTTTGTAACAGTTTTAAACTAGTTCTAGAAGTAGCTACAGGTTGCGTGTGTGTGTGTAGTGTATGTGTATGTACCTCGTGCGCGTGCGCCGGCTGCTCGGGGTTGGCGGCCGCGCGCGCCTCCAGCTGTTGCCATATCTCCTCGCGCTGCATCATGCGCTCGCGCTCTCTGGTGACAGAATCACACTCAATTTACAAAACTTTAAGAGTTAGTATATATTAATTAATAATAATAATAATAGTTTTATTTCAGTCACATTGCTACCATACAAATACTTCATTCAATGAAAATATATTACATTAAATTCAATCCAGGCATACAATTGAATTCATTGTATAACATAGCGATTCTAATAATCTGAATTTATTTCCACATTCAAATATCGAAAATGAAGAATTTTTTTTTGTAAGCCTAATAATGAGATTGATATTTTCTAAAATCAGACAAAATCTTACGTTATAATTGGGAATGAGAGATGCAGTGTTATATTGTGATCTGGGGGGTAGGAATAGGGGGCATAAACGGAAAATTTATATAAAAAATGGCTTACTTCTGTTTCTCCTGCTTATAGTGGTGCGTACACTCGTCAAAGAGCTTTTGATTCATCTCCATGAAGAGTTTGAGGGCATTGTAGACGAGCCCGTGAATGGTCTTGTTCCAGTGGCTCTTGGTGTTGCGGTACAACGAGGGGAACATGATGGGGAGGATGTGAGTCGCATTGTCCGATATCAATGACATTATATACTCATTGTTCCAGTAGTAAAGGGCACGTTCAGCCACCTGTAAATAAGTACGTGACGGAAAACATCGAGAGGAAACCTGTATACGTCTGAAAAGAAATTCAAAATTGTATGTATAGTCGTGCGGTCGTGAGTCACGGGGTATTTATTATAACCAGCGTGTACTACGCCTAAAAATCTAACTAATAACTATTGTTTTAGTGACTGAAATTATCAGCGCCCATCGGTTGGATAGTTTGAAAGTCTATAAAAGATATAAGGTGGATACATAGATGTACTGTTAATGTACCTGGAAGTGCGGACTGGAGACACACTTGGCCAGTTGTCTGAACAGCGGGTCCATAATTTTCTGGAACTCCGCCGGCTCGATCACGTCCAGTATCTCCTCCATCTCATTCAGGAACATAACCTCTTTGGGCGAATGTGTTTTCGGCCAGTATTTCAATAGTGCTCTGAAAATAGTAAAGGCTCCATAGATTCAATAGACTCAATATGTATGGAAATAGAAGTCTCCTAGAAATTATAGGGTGTTGTAAATATATCCTCATGATGATGCAATAAAACCAGTAGCTACAAAGATATCGTAAAATAGGTAAATATTACCATATTATTAAATGGAATAATTCTTACTCTTAAATCAAATCAAAAATCAAGAGGCCATGTACTGCCATTTATAAAGAGAAAAAACGCAACAATCGCTTTTAAGCCAGGCTAAAAATTTATTTCAAAAAACCGTAAAACCTTAAGGAACCTTAGGACTTCCGCTTAGGACTAATTATTAGCCTTTGTTAAAAAATAAGTTAAGCTTCGCGTGTATACACTGACCTAACTACGGGTTGTGTTAACGAAGGGTCCTTCTCGAGGAACTGCACCACGCAGTACGCCAACTGCGGGTGGTACACTGACAGGGACTTGGCTTTGTGCAGCGGCAGTAGCACCTGGGAACAGAACGTCACGCGCCATCTTAAACGAAACCATTTGACATTACCCATGCTATGTACGATAAGTAATTATAATACCGGTAATATTGTTTTATAAATGCGAACGTTTGCAAGGATGGTCTATTCTGTAATTGGTTGAAATTTGGCACAGAAATGGATCATCAGCGAGATTAACACAAAGAATATGTTTTATTGCAAAAAAAAGTCAATCACTTACTTTGACTGTCACTGTGTCTGAATCACTGTCACTGTGTCACTGTCAAAGTGTTTTGCAAGTACCCAACGAGAATGCATGATAAGGGTAATGAATACCTTAGTTAGAACCATGCCACGAATATTTTCGATTTCCAAACGAAGCAAATCATGTTATAATAAGAATAGTTCGATACAAAACTTGACTTCCCAACTCCTTGAGAAGTGATTCAAATGGCTTACCCTCAGCAGGAACATCTTGTGCTCCTCCTTGAGCGGCAGCGCGAATCCATTGATGATGGAGCCGAGGATCTCCAGCAACTCCGCAATGCCGTTATGGTGCTCTGTCTCGTATATAAACCTGCATACAATACAAATACGTTTAAATATCCTCACGCCTTCCCACAAGGGTCCCCGAAGGGGTAGGCAGAGGTGTATAGGTAATACCCACACACCCACTTTCCGCCAGAGGTATATTAGGTGCCAACGTGACAGATGGCGAGTCTATCGCCGTTACTCAAGCACGGCTATACATACGCCCTTGAATTTCTTCTCAGACGTATGAAGGTTTCTCTCGATGTTTTCCTTCACCGAAAAGCTCGTGGTGTACTTAACTTAAATCACTGTACTTAAGTTCAGAAAAACTCATTGGTACAGTCGAGATTTGAACTTGCGACCTTTGCGTCGCAGGCAACTGCTCGAACCACTCGGCCACCACGGCTCTCACACATTTATTATATACACTAGCTGTGACACGCGATTTCGCTCGCGTAATCTTTAGTATTTAATCAGTGGATTTCGTCTGCAATAAAACATATACTAAGTGTTAATCAATCTAAACCTATATCTGTGCCAAATACATCCAATTCCGTTCTGAAGTATTTGTGGGACAGAGGAACAGACATCCTCTCACATTTTCGTATATATCACATTCCTATACATCATCACGCCAAGTACCTTTCGGGGTAGGTTATATTAACAACTGATGGATAATTACAGACTTTTTTAAACATATGTAGGTAGTAATAAATATTGATTCAGTGACATGGCGCGATGATAACGATATTACTTGCTTTTGGAAGCATATATTTCAAACCAGTAATATCCTGCCTGTGTAAGTAACCTGCATACATATCAATTGGCGCCTAACAAAACCTTTTCCTTTTAAATTCCATATTTTTGTATTTTTCTGTGAAGATTTACGGTGAAGGAAAACATCGAGAGTAAACGTTTGAGAATAAATTCAAACGCGTATGTATAGTCGTGCTTGAGTAACGGCGATGGACTCGCCTGTCACGTACTAACTACACATCACTTCTGCCAACTCCTTCAGGGACCCTTGTGGGAAGCCGTGTTGATATATTATTATTATAAATACGTAGAAAAACAAGAGGAAAACCGTGGCGTTAATAAATATTCAAAATTAGCTAGTTTTATAGCCGTAGTAACATAACGAAGGCATTTGTGACTTGGTAATTACCGACCGCGGCCCGCCATGTTATCTATAATCGATGTATTGATGGGAAAAATAGGTTCTTTTTATGGTTTGTAATTGCTTATTGTCACGTTTCCTTGGTATTTTGTGTTATATATGATCAACGCGTGAAGGTCACTTGACGCTGACATTGAGGATTATTATAACTAGTTTGTATGTTTTCCAATAAAGAAATACCACATGTATGTCACTAATGTCAAGTGCTGAGCTATGCTTTACATGTAAAAAGTATGAACACGAGACTATTTGGGAGTAATTACGTTCACTCCTGTCCACGCTGAGATGGAATTGTTTATTAGCGATCAGGGTCAAATGTTGTTAAGCTAAACAGAACATTGCGTACTCACTTATAGAATACATTATTGATTTGTTTCCTTATGTAAGCGCGTAGAACTAAGAACTTTCCGTATATCCTGTGCAGAGTCGTCTTAAGGAAGTCCCGTTCCCGCGGGTCCTCCGAGTCGAACAACTCTAACAACTGGAATGATAAAATACATTATTTGATACTGTTCAATTTAGAGAACCTTAGTCTCCTGCAACACAACGTTCATTGCACCACCACCTTATAGAAAAGTCCGTAACCAAATAACTCTATTCTTTGTGTTGTGTTGCGCAATGAAGGTTTACAAAAATAGCTCCTTTGGGGAGCGGGGAGAATTACTATATTGAGTTGACAGCAGAGAGATTAGACCCATTATGCTACCAAAACAGTATAGCTGTGCGAATAGTGGCAACACCCATGTGATACCTCGGTATAGGCTACAGTAACCGCTTGTTTGCCACTCTTGTGGTATAAAAAATATATATTGTAGTAGGATATACGTCGTCGAAACTGCTTCTCGGCATTTAGATCTCGGCCGGCGAGCATGTATGGGAAGACTAAGTGAATGAAGCGAAAGATATCTGTTATTCTAGCCAGAGTTGGCGCTGTACTCTCTTCGCCTTTTTATTGTGATCTGAAGTTATTGTTTGTAATTAATTATTTAAAACGGAAAAGCATTGAAGCATTGAAGGGCAAAACATCCACGCCGTATGGTGTATTAAATTGTTCACACCTGCACATCAAGGTCACGGCGTACAGATTAAATATATCTACAGACAAACTCGCTTTCTGGATTTACATTTCGTTGTAATGAAATCGCTATCACTGCTACTTCAATTCATGTCGAATTTAACCTTACGTCTAAGTGCACTAAGTCTATAATAGACCGCCGGATATGTCTGTCTGGTGCATCGTGTCAGTCGTCTGCATTCTAATATCGAACCCGTTGCGATTGATTCAAGGTTCATTATTAAATCATATGTTTGTTAATTTTGGTATATACCGCAGCTTTCCAAATCGGATCTGCGTATTAATTTGCGATAAAAATCGAAAGTCTTTGTTAATTGTTAATTAACGACCGTCTGGTGCTTAAGCTCCTGACTGCGAAACTTGAGGTCGCGGGTTCTTTTTTTTTTTTTTTTGTGTGGTGTCTCGTAGCGTGAGTTCCGGGAACTTTTGCTACTTAACCGGACAAAGGCGAGACCTAGGCCTCCAGCCAGGCACTTTACATACTAAGCAACACAGCTAAGGGCACCCCCTGTGGGGTACGGACCTCGGCTTAGGGCGTTGCTGGTTCGCGAGCAAGGGAGCTGGACTGGTCTGGTATGGTATTATTATTTAGTTATTAGGGGGAGGGGGTTTGCGCTACTGGCTCGGCTCGGGCCGGCACTTGCGAGAGTCTAGGGGAGGTCAATTTGTGTGCAATTGTCCCAGGTATTTATTAAAAAAAAAATACGAGTAACAATAGTTATTACAAGATACAAGTTACAGGAATATTGTGGAATGGAGGGAGCTAATCCTTCATCTATAATATACTTTCATTCTATCATCTTCGTTATCATAACATATTATAAGACAGGGTCCTACGTCGCGCCTGTCGGACTGTTCGCGATAAACTAATTAACGGTTTCTCATGGGGTCTTCACCAAACTAATTAATAACTACCTAACTAACTAATAATTCATGGGGAAGGATTTACACAAAAGCTTAACAATTTATACCTGAAGTGTAAATTGGTGTTTTTTTGTGTAAATTGGTACAAAAAACTCAGAAAAAAGAAAAACATATGGGAGCTTACATTGTAGACGCTACTTTAATCCATTTGAGATATAACAGATCAATGTATGTACCGAGCAAAGCCGGGGCGGGTCGTTAGTCTAATAATATAATAAGACTACATTTTCCAAAATTCAGTTTTATAAAAACGTACGTGGAATGTAGACTATTAGTCTACATAATGAGCTTGAATGGTCTCCAAATAGTTTACCTACTTGCAGTACAAACTTCTGGTCGATGTACTTCTTTGCTATATTGGGCTGGAAGTCTGGCGACTCCAGTAGCCTGAGGAACAGCTCGTACACTAATTGCAGGTGAGGCCATGCCGCTTCCAGCGTGGGCTCATCTTCCTCTGGATCGAATTCCGCCCCATTCGGGTTCGAAGAGGGCGGTAGTGTTCTGAACAGGTTCGTCGCGAACTGTGGACAACGGTGAACATTTTATTAAGTTTTTCAAGCTATGCAATTGGAGCTTATTTTATAACACTAAGGTGCTTGAGGTAACGAGCCGTGTTGAACCAGCAACACAAAGATCGTAAGTTTCAATCACGACCGTACCAATTAGTTTTTCTAGACTTAAGTACAGCGATTAGCCTGCATACGAGTGAGAAGAAATTCAAAGACGTATGTACAGTCGTGCTTGATACAGCGATGGACTTAAAAGTATCTCTGGCTGAAAGTATATGTGTGGGTACTTTCTACACACCCCTGCCTACCTTTTTCGACGTTTTATAAGTGCCCATCTAGGCCTATGTGAAATAAAAATATTTTAATTTTTACTTGTGGGAAGACGGATCGTTTCAAAACTTTTGATAGTAGTGTTAGTACTCACCATATTAACAGCCTCCGGGTATATGGGCTCGGTGATGACGCCGCGTTGCGAAGTGACGTACTCCACCATCTCCAGCAAGGCGGCCCTCTTCACCTCCTTCCATTTGAGATCCGATAGTGGTTCGTCCGCAAAGTCGAACAATAGGCAGCATTGCCGCAACTTCTGCACGAACAACTGTTCGCGCTCCGCCGCCGGTGCATCTGTCAAGGACCAATAGTTCTGATAGAGAGCCGCGCAAAGTTGCTTATCTAAGCTGCAACTGAGACTTTACGAAAGTGAAGTTAGACAATTTGGTTACGTCCGTAGTAGACAAACTGTTGAGATTTATATTTATTAACACCTTGTTACGCAGTTCTACAATAATTTATATTCTATACTATTTTAATGTACTATTATCGGTATACATTGTAATTAGTTTTAATACGCGTTATCCATTCATGGTGATTCGTGACATGGAAACATAACTCATTCATATCCTAAAGGATTTCGTGAAAAATAACTCTTTTATAATTTCAAAGGAGCGACGAGAACAATAATAATAGTACCATTTCGTCACAGTTACATTTAATTCCAGCCGACAGTGGCGCCTTGTAAATTATCAGTTGATAAAAAAACATACCCACATGTGCATTTGTTAGACTTAAAAGTGAAACTTAAAACAAACAATAAGAAACAACGAAAACATCCTAACTAATATTATAAATGTGAATGTAAGTTTGTTTGTTACGCTTTCACGTAAAAACTACTAAACCGATCATCATAAAACTTTGTACACATATTCTAAGAGGTGTTAGAAGTAACATAGGATACTTTTTATTGAAATAAAATAAATCATTTTTACGACAGAAAAAAATGCCGTTTTACTAAAATAGTGATGGCTTATATCCAGGATTAAGACATAGAATACATTTGAATCCCGAAAGATTCAAAGCTCTAATATGATAAAGGAAAAAATATGTATGTTGCTCTTTCCACGCGGGCGAAGCCGCGGGCATAAGCTAGTATTTTTATAAATAAATTAAGGAACATAATAACAGTAAAATTACAAATACATGCGACAGTAAAATTATTTCTAACGACGGGTAAAACCGCAATGTATAAGGTTAGACAAAAACTCCTGAAGGCATCACGCCCTAAATAACTTCGATTTATTAATCAACGGACAACGATAGGTTCCAATAAGAGTAAATAGAACACACACAATAACAACGTTCCCCGCTCCCAATACACCAACTTCATATATCAATACGTATCTCGGCAATAGAATCTTGTTACTGTACCGAAAACATCATCAAACGTCAGGCCAAACTATACAGGATGACTTTAAAGATGAGGCATTTGATGAGGCCTAAAAAATACGTTTAAAGTTGTCAAAAGTATGACCTTATTGACGTATAAGAATCAGCTGTATCATAACATTATAGGGTCATGCGGAAACTATGTTTTGTTTTTCTTTAGCTTATAAAATAGAGTCTGAAAAAAAACATTCAACTATATTTCGAAGTAAGTTAATTACCTTTTGATAATGGTAATCGTTTTGTTATCTTTGGAGCTACAAATGTGTTTTATTAAATCGTCTCAAGGATATACAGTACAATATAAGTTGCAGAAGCAAACTGAACCACTTTCTAGGACATCCTGTATATATAAATACCGCTTTGTTCTTCCGGAAACTGTATACTTTCCGGAAAAACAAACGAGTACACAATAGTCCTTCGGCAAACAACTCGTTACTTTTAGCATAGTCATCACCGGTGAAACCCTTAACAATCCGAGTGGGGGATTTAATACCCTATTACTTGATACACATAATATAATTTCAGTTAACAAGGTACAGTGTATAAGCCCGCTGTTGTAAGCGAGGTAACATTTCAAGTAGTCCCTAGAGCGTCGTAAAATGTGAGTTAGTATGTATGCTTGCGGTGCTTTTAAAAGTTAGGTATACCGTATACACCCGTATACGCTAATGGGAATGACTTTCAAAAATTACAATTCACATTAACTATATAATATACTATTCGGATTAGTTAAAAAATATGACTCATATATTTACGTTCGCGTCATCCCACAAGGGTCCCCGAAGGGGTAGGCAGAGGCGTAGCAACACCCTAGTTTTGTCATACATATTTTTAGGTGCGGTTCCTCACACACGACTAAACATATATTTTTGTACTCTTCTCAAACGTATGCAGGTTCCTGGTGTTTAGAAATACTTTTTAATACTATCGGGATTCGAACTTGCAATCATTGCGTTGCAGGTGATTCCCCTAACCACTCCGGTACGGCTCCAGAATATGATTTAAGTGGTATGTTCGACCTTGAATAGTTATAATATCTTAATGATATTCCGTCGTGAAAAAAGTCTAGAATGCAGCAAAACAATAGAGAAAATCTATTTATAGCGGGTGCATTGTGGCTATTCAAGGTCTACGACGTCACCGGCCATTGTGGTACTGACAATAGAAATCGAATAAGTGTTCATTCGTTCGAGTGACGGGACGTATTGAAGGGTGAGAGATGAGCAGCGCAAATTGACGTGAATTGCTTACTGATAGTTACCATGCGCGGAAATAATATAAAGAGTAGTTTAAAGGGGCTCCAGACTCAAACCTCGGTCCTTATCAATGACGTCGCGTCTCACCACGAACTTTACGGTGTAGGAAACAATCGACATAAAACTTGTTTGCAAACAAATTTGAAGACGTATGGTGTGTTCCTTAAGGAATGCGAAATACTCCTCGTTGCTCATGAAACCGTGAAGCCGGGAAGGCATAAAATACGAATAGAAATGCAGAAACGCAGTACGAATACCTTGATTGTTGTAAGAATTATAAATAATAGGTATCAGTACGCAGATTCATACCAAAAGTCAATTAATTTTTTGTGATCATCATCGTCATTCAGCCCACATTCACCCACTGCTGGGCCTATCCGGCTCTGGTGAGCCAGTCTCCACCACAGTTTTCCAGCCGCCTTAGTCATGGCATTTTAGAGTGAATTTTAATAAATATTTTATGCCCTTAAATTATAGAAGAATAACTTCTATCGCATTGGCAATTTGTATAGGACACTTTCGTTCGAGTAAAATTGCTCGCTGGTCTACACCATTGATCAACATGAATGACGTCAGAAATGTCACAACTGCGGCATGGCGGAGGTACTAACATTTGCTTAACTGCCTTCCGTATAATGCGTTAAACAAAAGATACCACAGTGGACTTACGAGTAAACATTAAAATTTTATGGTCGGCTTTAGCTGAACCAATTTAGTTAATTACAGGTTTTATGAGTTTTAAAGTAACAAATAACGAGTAAATAGTGATGATGAGATGTGATTGTTCAGGTGTCAGTCGAACACCGTAATGGACTAGAAATTTGGTGACGTAATTAAAACGCAGATAATATCCCACTCAGCCTCCCTCTAATCGTACACGATAAAGTAATCAAACTGACTAATATCTGAATTACTGCCAGAAACAGTTTTGCTAGCTCATATGATTATTATACAGAATGTTTAAAAAAATCCAATGTTTCTAAGGGTTAACCTTCGATTGATTTCTTTTATATTGAACGGACACAGCCCGTAATACGGTTTGTATATGCCTGAATTCCCGTCTGCTGTTTTAAATATGAAAAATTTAAGGGATTGATAAATATTGTCGTGCAGTCCCTACATATTGCCCCTGAGCCCCATTGTGCCCCGCCGTGTCTATATATATCTGTCTGTCTGTTTACGATGTTCAAGCAGTTTTGTCCAAAACACATTCATGGTTAAAGTGTACAAGAAGTGTGAAATATTAACACGATAATTGTAAATGTATATATATATCACAATGCTAAAAACAAGGAACCGGATGATCAAATTTAATGCTGTTGGAATAGCGGGGCAGAGCTGGTGTTTGATAAAATTGTCTTAAAACAAGGTACTTTTTATATTTGTAAACATCCACCGGGCATGTAGAACAGGGTGATTGCTAAAAGCCCCACCTTCACGTTAACAACAACCCGGGGCGAAGTTAGAAATATCCTATTGCAAAAACAACGCCCCTTCGTCTGTATAATCGGACATATATTGTGTATACAATGACTCTGAAATAGGAAACTTATATCAACATCGTGCTGTCGTAAACCTGTTAATGATGCCTTAATCCGTGCTAATAATACCCAATGGACTAGCGTGGTTTTCAGCCAACGGAATTATGTCAATGAAAAATATGCCGCAAGGACGCATTCCACTTCTCATCGCAAACATAACATAGCCGACCACTGGCCGCTGATGGATCGATATATTTCTGCGGCGTTTTCACCATTTTGACGTAGGTATCTACGTGAATATTTTTCATAACGTTAGCTCCAGCCGCATTGTTTCGTGACAACGGCCTGCAATACTCTTCAAGGTTAACGAATGAGAACTCATAAAAACTTCAGACTAACTCTTTCGATAAATATTGGTTTACGTCTCTATCAGCTCATATATATGTATCGTGCACATGGACTGCGATCGACCAGAAATAGACGCGGTAATTTTGCACGCCGATACCGGGAGTCATCCAAACAGCCGGTTTGTAAACAGAGACGTTTTTTGAAGTAGGTACCAGTATATTCAAGGTAAGCGGGTGTTTGTGGCATAGGGGGGAGCGATGACGAACCTTTCAGGGGAGGGAGCTGCACCATTAAACTCTCCTTATCGGCATTGGGCATCATCGTGGGGCGCTCGGGCGACGCGGCCGCGGCGGGGGGCGGGCTGCGCGCATCCGGCGGCGACGGCGCCTTCTGCGCGCCCTGGCCCTCCATGCCGGAGCCAGCGAACAGCGCAAACCGGAACGCGCGCGCTACGTCCGAGACACTCTCCGAGCGCTTGGTGACCGCCTGGTTCGCGACGAGATCGAGGCCCGAATGGAACGACGGAGACTTGGGTATCCCCAGCGGCGAGACGGCGCGGCGCGGTTTCGTCTCAGCGGCGGTGAACATCGCGCGAGAGGGCGCGCGCGCGGCCGGCCCGGCGTGGACCATCGCAGGCGGCGGCCGGCAGCGGCATCCGAGCGGGAGCCCGGCAGCGCCGGGACCGGAGCGAGCTGCGGGGGCGTCCGGACTGCCTCACGCGCCTCCGCACACACCCGCGCCGGCGGCCGCCGCACGTGCGCGCGCATCCCCCGCCCGCCACCCACCGCTCTATACAACCTCCGATAGGGTTGCCGCAATACTTACCCGACACTGATTAGGATCTACGTTATACGGTTAACACCTGAAATAGCAGTAATCTCATCCACTTACGTGACGCCTGTGTTTGAATAGAAGATAATCAGTGGAATATAATCCCACAATTAGTGTTAGCAGAATTAGGTACAGAGTCTTAATTTCCACGAAGTTAATTCATGGCAGCCCTAAGTATTTTGTGACAGTACCATAGTTCTGCTGAGGTCAGGGGTCGCACTTGCGCTATTTTATAACGAACAGTAGGTAAACAGGTAATATACATTGCGTGTATGTGTGTTAGGCAAACACGGGCTATGAACAGTCACTCTCAATAATTGAAGTAATCAGCTGATAAAAAAAGCTACGAAACTACTGAAACTCAATCCACAGCTACAGTTTGGAGGGATTTGATATGATTATAAAAGAAATTTCGATTATAATTGATACAATTTAATTTAAATAAATTCTGGCCCCTAGATCCCCAAAGGAGTGTTACAATTTCCATAAAATAAGATACAAAACTACAATAGTAGAAATAAATAGAATTAGATACCCATAGAAATGCAGTCAGAAAATGCAACATAGGTTATTTGCGTTTTTTGTGATCCTGTCTACGGTGCAAATATACAAAAAAAACAACACAAGACAACCGTAAGATTGTCAGCCTATTGAAAACAGAATCTCAACACATCAAACCCCACGTTTATATGTATTGATGAAAGCCCATTATCACGTATGAAACTCGTCCTGTACAGACGGTAGCTATTCCATAGAACCCCTTACGACAGTTTGTTTTGGTGAGGGTCCTGCATCCCTCCGTGAGGCGGGGCTTGCGTTCCAGACGGCACATCGATCGTTCAATAAATATAAATTGTCTCTTTCATTTCCAGGAATCGCAAATGGACTCATTGACAAAACTTTTCAAGAAATTACGCATTTTGATATTGGAAGCATAAAATGTGGTAATGTTTAGTAATGAACTAACTGATGGTCAGAGGAGCCGAGTTGGCGAAACTGGGATAGCAGGTTGTACTCAATGGTCCCATGACTACAAGTTTTTTGAATTTTGGTCCTGAATTTTAATGTTTTGGTTATTATATCCAAACTAATACCAAATACCAAGTCTTAATTATTTTATTTCAAAGGAGCAGTGGCTAACACTAGCAATAATTAATTGTTCTTCCCAAAATACGTTATACTAAGTATCATTTTTAATTTCAAATCCTGCAGGGACCAGGTGACAAAGTAAGATCAGTGGACGACTGTAGAAATTAGACAAATTAGTGCAATGCCGACCTTTGCCCTAATAATTATTGGTGTTAATTTCGACTGCGTATCTTAATGAGCCCAATCCATACTCATTAAAAGTATAGCTAGTTTAGTTTCTTCTGAGAAATAATGTTAGAAATATGCTTAAAACAGGAAACCTCAATACGCTCAATCAGCTATTGTGAAAGGAACCTAAATAATAAATGTCGTTCTTAATGCATAGTCACACTCTCAGAATGATGAGGGGAGGGCCGGACATACTTACGATATTATACTTTTCGACCCACCTCCATGATGTTAAAGGATGTTTTATCTATACATAATAAATCGTTTTCTCTGGTCGAACGCTAATCTCCAAAAACGACTAACCCATTTGACAAAAAATCAAATTATGAGATAGTAAGTACAGTGAGATTGAGGCCGGAGCACGCTACTACGCAAGAATGCTTAGTAGTACTCGTAATATATGTATAATCAAATAAAACACTGGCTAAACCATTATATTTTTTCATGAAGAAATCTGTCGCTTTCTTCTGCCACATTGTCGTAACCACTGTTAGGACAAACTGTAGGAGCAAACATTTTTCGGCATGGGATAATTCAAGCAAAAAGCAATAAAGGAATTTACTAAAGAAAATCGGACACAGCACTAAATCATTGAGGTACTCGCGAATTATTCATTGCTCCCTTGGGAACCCCACAGGTGCCTGTGGTGCCCCAAACATGCCTGATATTGAACTTTCGTTTTATTTTAAATGAAATTATTCAAATTTAACAGCCTCGAGGTTTGTCGTGCTAAGCCAAAATTGCAGGTTTGAGTCCCCGTGGTCTGCACTTCACTTTTAAATTTAAAAGTAAATTAAAAGTAAATTTATTTTGAATGATAAAAAGGATTTAAAAGGAAAACATTAATTTTAAAAGAATAACAAAACAGTAAATTAGTTTATCACATGAATATACTTCATAAACCTGGGATCTTAATACACATACTTTTGGAAATAGATTCAAAGACTTGGGTATGTAAACTCGTGTCTATCATATAAATCATCTATGCCTGTCATCTAAATATATCTCCGGCGAAAAGAGGTTATCAAGGCCCTTCTGTCTACCCCTTTGTAGAACGTAGTGGGTTGGCGTGATATTATCGGTCTCATATCTTATTTTTGTATACACAATACGCCAATTGGTTTCGTGTTCTCTATGGAGAGAGCAAACAGCAGGGAGTCAGTCAACAGAACGAGTCATAGTATTGATTCCAATTTTTCAGATTTACACCATTAATTTGACGCAGCATTAATTCTTAAAAGTTCAACATTGATACCTCTGCCGATTCTAATTCTTAAGTTATGGTGGCAGTCAAGAACTCAGTCCAAACTTAAAATGCATGAGTTAAAAATGAGAACGTAGTGTATGGGATTCTTGCCCTGTTTAACGCTGTAAAGGAATGGAAAGGCGCACATCACAAAGGCACGACGGAAAAGTCAAGTCGGTAATGCTACATTTAGGTGGGCTCTCAGCGCATAGTTGCCTGCATTCTGCTAATGGTCGGCTAAATGGTAAATGGTGCTCAATTTGCAAACGACAAAGATACAGATTTTGCTCATAGCGTTTGCCAGAAAAATAATACACTGAACTTGTACTGTATTTCAGGTATGTATATATAAGATATATTTTTGATATACAAGTAAGTATATACTGACGAAAGAGTATTTTTTTTAAACAGCACATAAATTATCAATATTTTGTATCTGACGTTGCTCCGTAAAGTGGTTGCTAGCAACCTTAACTCTTACCGCAACTTAATTCCCACGACATGGTTCGGAGGTTCATTATATACATCTAAGAGGTTCATTATATACATCAAATTTTTTTGGAAATTTGCCTCCACTATCCAGCACAATAATTTTGCTTTACGTCACGACAGACACTCTATCTTTCTTTTCTCATGTACGTTAATCTTGATTTTCTATTTCTCTCCTTCCCTCTACATTTTCTTCTAAGATTTTTTATATATATCCTCACGCCTTCCCACAAGGGTCCCCGAAGGAGTAGGCAGAGGTGTGTAGGTAATACCCACACACCCACTTTCCGCTTTCAGATTTTTTTTATTCAGATAATATATAATAACCTAGACTTACATACCTCTTTCGCTTCGTCCACATTCATCAGTCTCTTCATACATAAGTCTAGAGAGAACTGGCACTCTATACTCTCTGCCTACCCCGTTAGGGACTTAGCGTGATGATATGTATGTATATAATAACCTGTATAAAACTGTAATATATTGATGATATAACTCGTAGCCTTGATATAGTCAAAGGCGGTGTACACTCTAAAGCAGTATTTACACTATTTACTTTATGAGCAATGCCAAGAGCCTTCTGTTTTTCATTAGGAAAACCAAACAATGATGACATACCGTTGCTGTAAATTAAGAACATCTGTTGGCATTTATAAGAATATACATTTAGTTATATCGACGCCAAAATATCCGCATTACTTATGTGTACGTCTGTTCCATCTAATCCGCAGAGCAAAGCTAGTTTTTCTATACGTCTGCTTGTCACCTAACTCCTAAATGGCTGACCGATTAAGATTCGATTAAATTTTGATCCGATTCGTATATTATAACCTACCTTAAGTAGATACCGTGAACGTATATTGTGTTGATTGAGGATTAGCTACCTATAAATAGAAAAAAAATTGCGAAATCTGTGTCACGCGGAAGGATGCCAAGAAGACTGGCGGCCACGTTGTATGGCAATGCCGCCAGTCTTCAATTCAATATTTCCAAAGTCCGAAGAGAGAGAGAAAAAAATTTAATCGGATCTAATCTAAATTAAAGTTTGTGTGTATATTTGCGGTGGTCCCTGGATGGTCTGAAAACAGAATTAGACCTTGTGGGTAGCGCTGCTTTCGTGTTTCAGCTTTTTTCTCCGGATAGGACAGCTAATTTTGGATAATTGTATTGATATAAACAACACCGATCGAATACAAGACTCATCTGCGCTTTTCACTACATATTATAAAACCTCCGCTACCGTCTACCACCGCGACTGTTAGTCTATTCGCGATGAACTCAATAACTACTGAAAGGATTTTCATACGGTCTACGCCTATAGACGATGTGATTCATGAGAAAGGTTTAGTTGTATAATTTTTAAATGTCGGAAAAAGTCAAGCGTCGTTGGGGCTTTCATTGAAAACGTTGCCTAAACCCTTTGAGATACAACACACCACAGTATGTACCCCTAAACTCTTTGAGACATAACAAACCAACGTATGTATCGTATTACTTCCAGGCAATTGTGTTGTAGTGACTATATGACGAATTCGTTGTTTCAGAAATTGCGCAGTAGACAAGGAAAACTCAGCTAATGACTTTTGAAACGATAAAATAATTGTGTACGGGATAATTTACAGGTACACGTTACGCCCACAGTTCTTCGTTGTGATGTGCACGATGTAAGGAAGCACCTGTTTTTTTTTTTTATAAGAATATAGATTAGAATTTGAGTTATACGTGTAGAGTCTCACTATGTTTCTATTTATTTTTTGTTATTAATAGTTTCCGAAGAAAAACAAAATATCATGTTTCGTAGTGAATAATAATAATATTGTCATCTTTAGAGCTTTACTTGCATTGTATCGTAGTGAGATTTATTCACCCCTATAATTTCTAGGAGACAATTCTTAATATATATAAATTACGTGTCACGTTGTTTGTCCGCGAAGGACAGCTTAAATCACAATTGGACCCGATAGGTGACGCTGCGATCGTGTTTCAGGAAGTTTCACTTTTTCCCCCAGGCGAAGCTGCGCGGGACAGTGTGTGTTATATGTATTTCATAAGACACTGTATCATTTATGTCATCAAAGCGGATATTAATACAACATTTTTTTAATTTACTAGGTACTAGGATAGAGCCTGTAAAACATTTATTTATTAATTTTAATTATAACAAGATTTTCTTTATTAAATAAATCTTATTTATTATTAACCGACGAGCATGTATGAGCAGACTGATGAATGTGGACGAAGCGAAAGGGGTATGTAAGTCTAGAGAGAACGTATATACTCTCTGCCTACCCCGTTAGGGACTCGGAGTGATATGTAAGATTTATTTAATTTGGCCGGGGGATTCGGTCGGATAGACCTGTTACCCAGAAATTGCAATTTCGGATCCCGACAGTAGCAACAATTTTTCAACATGAATTACTTTTTTTTTGCTCATCGGACTTATGTATAAGTAATACAAACTTATTGAAGCAGACTTCCAGGTCTTGTATTACTTACTACAATAGAATAGAATTACTAGAATGAAATAGACGCAACAATTTTCCAGCACAATTACATATCAGTCTTGAAAGAAACGTTACAGATCATAATCATAATTCTTCGGAGTTCCAACACCCGTATCATTG
This sequence comes from Drepana arcuata, assembly GCA_016069955.1. Lineage (NCBI taxonomy): Eukaryota > Metazoa > Arthropoda > Insecta > Lepidoptera > Drepanidae > Drepana > Drepana arcuata. The sequence continues at coordinate 7,397 of JACCPG010006303.1, read as the reverse complement.
CAATAAGTTCTGGTTAGTGGTGATTTCAATAATAATTTCAGCCGCAAATAATGCGGCTAAGGCATTTTTTGTTCTATTCTACCCAGCAACGCGGTGACATTGTAAGAAACATGCTTTTGCGCGCGGCTTGGTTTGCGCTAAAGTAGAATATTTCGGCATTTATGATTCTCTTTTGGGATCTTTATTTCCTCCCATCTACCTACTCCAATTAATGTTCCCTTCCCTTGGGACAGTATCTACATATTCCATCCAGGATGAAAAGTACGGTAACTTTTCTAGTACACCAGGTAACTGTATGATTTCATGATGATCGTTTGAGAAGTTAAGACTCACACAGTTTGACAAACAAACAAACTTTCTCATTTGGTACGTTAGTAGTTAGGATGACAAATGTGTAATCGGGGTGAATATAAAGCAGGCTGACTTGAACCCTCCTTCATATGATTTGACAAAACAAGCGCTTGTCACGTAAGCTCAACCGCTAGAGCTACACAGTGCGGTTAGGGGGTCCAAATAATTATGGAAATTTATACTACGAAAATTAGGAAAATAAAATTGCGAAGAGAGTTTGTCGTTCGAATAAAAAATTTAAGATTTACTGGATATTTATAAGTAGCTAGTAACACAGCTTGAAACTAATATAACTATATCGAAGGGAATTGATCCACAGAATTCGATCAGCGAAGCAAAAATAATAAAATTATCGTATTCTTGTTTAACTACTGACTCCATGGATGCCTATGTTATCGAGAGAAATTTTATTTGTAACCATCATCACGTCTACTTACGGGGATGTGTATGTTAAGTAGAGAAAGAGAAATACATCCGTCTTTTTTTATGTAACCAAATGTGATTTGCAGTTCTTTAAGCAGAGATAAATTGTTAGATTCTCTTTAGTAAATACGCAACTTTTTCTTTTCACAGCGCTCGTTGGTTTCGAGTACTCTTGACGTTCCCACCCTTGAGTGTCCGATCGATTTAATCAAGGTACGTGGTCTTCCTCTGCCTCATCTTCCACACACTTTCACATTATATATCTGATTCATCAATCTTACTAAAGTCAGCCTTTTTATATATTCACTCCAACGTAACATGCCTTTCTTCATCTTTATAATTCATATTCTTAGATTTGTTCTGTCAATATGATGACAGTAGTCAAACTTACCTTTCATAGGCGGTAATTTGACCAATTCCTGGTGTTGGCTCACGTTGAACCTGCTGGAGCCGTGCCTTCTGGGCTGGCCAGTCCATCCTGGCGGTCGGGGGCCGTCTGCGGTGCGGGGCACTATGGCCGCCGGCGGGGGCGGGCCTGTGGCAAGTGACGACAGCTGCTTCTCTGGACGAGTCTGCTGGCAAAAGAGTACATACTTGACGAATTGGTTTTTTTTCAGTCATTGCTAAGAAAAACAACCCATTAAATTTTATTAAGGCCCCATTCGCCAACTATGTAAAATTTTGTTGTACCTAATTTTACATAGTGGGTATATTTTGTGTATGTTGTAATTATATACGTCAAATGTAACCACTGTAGTTAAAGTCGGAAAAAAAACATTGGTACAGTAGGGGTTCCGAATCTTTGCGATGCAGAATATCGTTTGCGTTTTATTTTAACTTATAGGTAATACCCACACACCCACTTTTCGCCAGAGGTATATTATTAGGTGCCATGTATTTTAACTTGTGAAGTGAAAAATCACAGTAAATAATTCCGGCAAATTTATTGACCAGATCCGGTACCTATATATCCACACTACAGAGAAGGTATTCATACTTGATAAATATCAACCAAGTAAATGCGCCGTAACGAGTTTAGATCAAATCCGCAATTAAAAGATTCGGAAAGCAGCGGATATGAATGAAGGTGAAATGAAGAAAGATATTTTACAATTTGAGGAAATTTGATTTTTAAAAGTTGAGGAAACTGACATTACGAGTGCGCAAAAAGGAAAAACAGACCGCGTTCCAAATACCGAGATCAAGTTGAACGAACAATCAGGGATGGGCGAACGAAATCGGCGGGCATGCATAGAAAGATCGATAAGTATGGTTAGCGCGGAAGAGAGCAGTAGGTAATCGGTAAGTCTTGAGTACACTAGCGCTCTATATCGCTGCCTGCGAGATTATGTACATATGTAGATAAAAAGAGTACAGCTAAAATATATTATCACACACATCCATCTATACACACATTAATAGAGGTAGGGCATAACGGGTTTCCCGTTCAAATTCGGAGCTGCCCGACTGGGGCAGGACCTCCACCTTATAGAAGTCCGTAGCCAAATAACATAATCTATTGTGCTGTGTTCCTACGCGGTGAATAAGGTTTCCAGTAATGAGCTCCTTGGGGTGGGAGGAGGATTGTTGTATTGTGTTGGCAGCAGAGGGATTAGTCTCATTATGCTGCGCCAACACAGTACAACGCGCAAGTGATACTTCGGTATTGTGAGCGTAAATAGGCTGCGGTAACCGTGTTCTATCGGGTGGGCCGTATGCTTGTTTGCCACTCTTGTTGTATAACAAAAAAAAACTTAATTCACTATGCGTATTGTAAAATATTGCCTTCCCTGTGTGCCGAGCAATTAACATTGTCATGAATTAAAAAGTATATGTATAGAGAAAAAATTTATAGGTATTATACAATATCAACACAAGAGTACTCCGACGAAACCGACGAGCATGTATGAAGAGACTGATGGATGTGGACGAAGCGAAAGAGGTATGTAAGTCTAGAGAGAACTGGCGCTCTATACTCTCTGCCTACCCCGTTAGGGACTTGGCGTGATGATATGTATGTATGTATGTATACAATATCCGTAGCCATTGAGAATGCACCTACATACAAATGTATTATTATCCTAGTGTTTCCTCATTTACGTTTCCCGTTTTAGAAATAACACTTCGATAGTGTTGTTTTGTCAACTATAAAGCTGTCAATTAGCTAACAAGTTATTATACGCAGTCCTTCACGGGTAGGCAGATAGAAAACTCATATATCGTACATTCACACTATGTAGTTCTACACATTGTACACACTAACTTTCTTATAGGTCAATATGTACTAATAAATAAAACTGAAGTACCGCTTAGTAACTTCAAAATAACATTTTTTTTTCTAAAAAGAAACTATATCGTGGTAGCAAAAACGACTAGTGATAGCAAAAACTCAATTTATTAAAGTATTGTATATCTGACAGTTTGTTGGGCTAAACTCGGGGTTTAGCCCAACAAACTGTCAGATGGGACTATCACTGACAAATACCAAACGATATATCTATACTAATATTATAAAGCTGAAGAGTTTGTTTGTTTGAACGCGCTTATCTCAGGAATTACTGGGTACTGGAATTGAAAAATTATTTTTGTGTTGGATAGTCCATTTCTCTAGGAAGGTTTTAGGCTTTATAGCATCACGCTACGACCAATAGGAGCAAAGCATAAATGAATAATGTTGCCAGAACGGGAAAAATATTCCTTTTTGAGAGCTTCCGTTGCGTGCGCTGCGTAAACGATTTAAGTTACGAAAATATAATGTATGAGGGAATTGTTCCTCTTTAAAAGTTCTAAAAAATAGTCCGCGACAGCATATGTCTATCTTTTAAGATTGACTCACTATAACCTTTTTTATGGCAATTAAGTCTGCGATGGGTTCCTAAACAACTTAACCGATTTCGTGTCTCATCATGTTTCAGGAAATTTTACTTTTTCACCCGGGCGAAGCTGGGCGGGACAGCTAGTCGAGTTATAACAAGTAAGTTAGGTAACCTTTATTTTTCTATTAGAAATGCTGCACACATGCTGCTAATAAACATTTCAGAGAATGAAAACACTTACACTCTCATAACGTTTCAAGAAAGCACTCATCAGACAATCGATACCTCTTGCTGACGTCATTGATACGAATAACTTTCTTCGGCAACATATTTTTCGTACATAAAATGACGTCACAATGACATCGGCAGAAGGTCATGCCATGTGTGTCTTAACCATTTGCACATCGCAATCAGCCCGCTGAGGTGTGAAGACAATAATATGAGGAAGAAGATTGTAGTGAAATTGCTGTGGCTTATCTCTGTTGAAATGCATTTAATAACTATGACGTAATCAGTCAGAGTCCGTCTGGTATGAGACTCGAATTGATGTTTACACTACACAAAAGTATTTTCCAAAACATGTGACTGATGTCATAATTGCCGTTTTTCTTCAATAAACATGGCATACAAGCATTCTGTCCGCTTGAGGGTACGCAGTTACCGTACCGTATAGGCGTTAGAAAGATCAAGAACATTCGTGCTTTGCAAACTTACACCGGGAAGTGTCTTAGTTAGAAACAAAAGAATCGAACTCCAACTCGTCCCTTTTAACAGCACAGTCATTATTTGTGAGTTCTGGAAATTTGGGCACCGCAGGAGCAAGCACTAACATAAAAATCGTGCAACTATAACTCTCAACTGGAGTTCCTTTGCGCTTTGCTAGACATCAGTTGCAACTGCACTTTTCACAAGTTGGTACTAAAAGGAGAACATACAATTACCCTCTTAACAATAATGCATAACAAATATTTGCCTGCTGACACTCTTCTTGACACCTCAGTGTTATCTCGAATTGACACATTTAAATAAATTAACACCTTTTAAGACCATCATAATAAAACCAATTCGATATCGTTTATTGGACATACATACACATACATATGTTCGTACAGTTTGTAAGTGTTCAGAGATAACTGGCGATCAGCTCTCGCTACCGGGAGGGTCTAGGTGTGACAATAAGTATGTACGAGATATTCCGATTCGATCCGATTTTCCGATTAGATTTGGCAGGAGATACTCCTAATAAGAACTATTTGGGAACGTGGAGTTCACTGATCAACTGCAAAAGGAAAACGCAGATTCAAGTCCCAGTTTGTACCGCAGAGTAATAATAACAACCGCATCCATCTTCACACCACGAGCTTTACGGTGAAGGAAAACATCGAGAGGAAACCTGCATACGTCTGAGAAGAAATTCAAAGGCGTATGTATAGTCGTGATCGAGTAACGGCGATGGACTCGCCATCTGTCACGTTGGCACCTAATATACCTCTGGCGGAAAGTGGGTGTGTGGGTATTACCTATACACCTCTGCCTACCCCTTCGGGGACCCTTGTGGGAAGGCGTGAGGATATATTATATTATTATATTATTTATATCCATCTTAAAAGAAAGACGTACGTCCCACAGGTGGGTTCGAACTTCGAACACATCTCCAGCGAAAGTGGTTTAGTATACTGCGTATATGAAAATATATACTGAAATGACATCAACAGAAGCAGCTGTAAACACAAATAAACACACTTGAAACCATTTGCGTGCGAATGTGAACACAGCTGATGTGTTTATCCCTGCGAGCGATATAGGTCAAATGCAACGGTGTGTGCCAGCTGTGAGCTTTCTAGTGCAATGCCAATGTTGCTTGATTATAATATTAAAAAACATTTCAAATTTCAATAACAAGTCGGAGTCTTCGAGATATAGAGTACAAAAAAGTTTGTGTTAGACAAACCTTGTGGTGGTCACGAACCTCAGGGACTCGATAATGAAGAAGAAATTTGCGGATGTTTTAAATTATTTTTATTAAAAATCAAATCTTTCCTTTTTAAACTATTAGTGTAGATAGTACGCATTAGCTGAAGTCATATATTTTCAGCAAATCATAGGAAGTGTGCGTCATTCGAAGCCTACACGTGTTGACAACACGTAGAAGCCAAAGAAAAATTAGCATTCGTAACAACACTCGCTTCATTAACTCTGAATGCTCGTGCGAGGCAGTTTTGATGTGTTATTCGAAACAGGTTAGGATTGTTTGAACGTCTTTGCTAATAACCCTGAAAAAGGCGTGATAAATATGTGAGTACTTGTCCGAATGGGCGCGTCTCGAATATATTTGGAGATTTATTGTCATTTTATTACGAATAAAGACAACGTCAATGTACAACGATTCAATATTTTTTCCTTTGAAATTCATAAAAAAAACATCAATATATTGAGCATAAACAGCAAGAAATTAAGTCAAGCAACGTTCAATATAGCAACAAAGTCCAAGATGCTGTCTGATACACGGATGTTGCTACACGCTTCTGTCAAGAGGCCCATCACACGCTCATTTGTCACCCGCAATTGAAATGCAGTCTAGACTGGCATATTATCATGTAAATGCCATGATAATGTGTGCCAAAGTCACGGCAATAGCTGTAGAATAGAAATAAGATAGAATATTATTACTTAGGCATCAACTATAGCAAGAAAATTTAAGATCAGCGTTGGCAAAGTGGCTTGCTTGAGTAAAGTTACCTGTTAAGATTTCTATTGTGAACCCCGATAGCTTGGATCAATGAGATTTCCGAACTTATGTAAAGTGATTTGACTCATTGCGAGCTTGCGGAAGAGGACCTGCATACATTTAAGGAGAAATTCAAAGATTTATGTACGGTAGTGTCCGTGCGTCGGCCTTACTTGCCTTCTGAAAAGGTGTTATAGCCCTGTTGCCACATTGTGGGATATCATACATACATATTATCACGACAATGGGGTGATAAGATATAAAGAGAAGTAATCTTGTGTAAAGGGCCAGTTCTCCCGAAACGTACACCTCTTTCGCTTCATCCAGATCCATCACTCTCTTCATCTTCGCGGGTTTGGAGCATTCTTCACGTTTCCATCTTTAAGACTAATGGCGATGGGTAGGGAAAAAATAGAATAACATACTTATTTAGAAGCAATAGCCGTGGTTGTTTGAGTAGTTGCCTGCGACGATCGCAAGTTCGAATCCCGACTGTACCAATAAGTTTTTCTGAACTTAAGTGCCTACAGTGATTACTCACAGCACGTGCACGAGCAAGGAAAATATGGAGAGGAAACCTGCATACATCTGAGAAGCAATTCAAAGGCGTTTGTATAGTCGTGCTTGAGTAACGGGGACTCGCATTCTGTCACGTTGACACCTAAAATACATCTCTGGCGGAAATTGGTTGTTTGGTACCCCAAAGGGGTAGGCAGAGGTGTATAGGTGGTGCTTCGGGAATCTTGTGGGAAGGCGTGAGGATATATTATTAATATAGGCAATACTTTTAAATTAGACTTATAAACAAATCTGATATCAAAGCGACAATTCATTAATGTGAAGTTCCGTTGGGTATGTAAATCGAGGCTCAATCTGCCGGCAAGAGGCTGACGCGCGACGTGTCCCGTTATCTCCTACTTTGTAAACTACAATCCGGGCTCATAATTGTATCAGAGTTGACTCGTGTCGTACGGTTACATTTCCGATCCCAATAGGTAGATAAACCATCGCTTTTCGAAATTGGATCCCAAATATATCGTTCATAAGGTCGAGTATTTAATAAAGATGGAAATAGCTGC
>JACCPG010006299.1:0-94347 GCA_016069955.1 Drepana arcuata | reverse complement strand
GCAACACGTCCCAGAGTTCCTTTCGTACGACTCTATCAAATGCCTTCTCCAAGTCGACGAAAGCGCAGAAAACCCTTTGGTTAATATCCAAAAACTTTTCCGCGATTCTGCGAAGCGAGAAGGTTTGATCCATACATCCTCTTCCTGGTCTAAATCCACCTTGGGATTCCCAGAGAAATCTTTCGGATCGCTCTTGCATTCTTATCGTCAGGATCTTCGTATACACTTTACTAGCTAAGCTGACCAAGCTGATGGCTCTGTAGTTTGAGCAGTCCAATCGTGATCCCTTTCCTTTATAGAAGGGCACGATGACTGCTCGCCTCCAGTCGTCCGGAACATCACCCTTTTCCCAGCAAAGATTGCATAGCAAATAGATGACGTCCCAGACCGCTGGTCCACCGTACTTGATCATCTCAGCCGTAATCCCATCTATTCCCGCAGCTTTTCCACATTTCAGACTTCTTATCGCACTTACAATCTCTCCCATACTTATTTTATCCGCCATAGGATCCTCGACAGATTCTGTTGGAGGCAGCTCTGTGAGTAGATCAGCGGCATCATCATCATACATATCTTTGTAAAATTCACTCCATCGCCTGAGGACGTCTGTTTTGTCAGTCAGTATGTTATGGTCCTTCGAGAAAATCACATTCATCCTACTACTAGCTGTAACACAATTTCTGGACTTCTTAACTTCCCTCCAAAAAGTTTTGCATTGTCCTTGAAATTCTGTGACAGTTTTTCGTCTACAGTCATTTGGAACCTCTCACGCTTCTGAGCTATTATCTCTTTCGTACGATTTTTTTGCAGGCGGTATTTTTCTTTCATCTTTTCTTTCATACTCTCACTTGTTATTCTCTATTTGACATATATTCCAAAATATTTTTTTTTCTGATAATCCTTACAGAACATAAACTTGCAAGATGTTTAGATTTTTCTGATGAGAAGTATCTACTTCTTTATTTCTAAAAATATATAGTAAAAGTATATGTAGGTATATATACAATATTTATGATAACTTGTCTAGTAGAACAACTGATTGAAAATATTGAAACTTATACATGCTGCGAACGTAATATTTGAAAATAAGACATAGAAACTTTAAACCAGGATCGTTACTTCATTACGTACAAATAGTTAGCCTTCACCTAAAAATGAAACAATATTCCACACTTAAAAAAAACTTATATTTCAGCGAGAAAACTCACTTGGGTAAACCTGTAATAAAAGTAGCATTTCTTGGCTCAACTTTGCGTCTTATCGCAAGTAATGTAATCCATTATGAGAGTATTGATACGTAAGGTCACTAAGGCACTACTTTCCTTCCTTCATAACTGTAGAGACTTTTCAGTATCTGAAGCCGAGCTAGACGCAAGCAATCAATAATGTCTTCCAACGGGAGCCTAGTGAAGGGAATCTAAAACAATTTTATTGCGCCAGTTTAAGAACATTAAATACGGGAACTTTATACTTTTCTAACACAATGGGGTATATATATAATGTCCCAGGTATTTATATATATATACATAAATACCTGGGACAAATACACACAAATTGGCCTAGTCCCAAATTAAGCAAAGCTTGTGTTATGGTAACTAGACAACGATATATTTACTTATATAGATAGATATATACGTAAATACATAGGACATCCAAGACTAAGGTACAAATATTCGTATTCATCACACAAATATCAGCCCACAGCGGGATTCGAACCCGCGACCTCAAGTTTCGTAGTCAGGAGCTCTAACCACTAGACCAGACGGTCGTCATTACACATTACCATCCTTATAAACAACATGAAAAGGAAAACCTCATAATGTGTTGGAACGACAAGATACTTATTAGTCTCAGACTGAGGACCAACTAGCGGCCAACTTCATCTAATGGATTTGGAACTGAGTCTAAACCTAAACTTTGTGAGAGCTTGCAACTGGAGCTAACTGTAAATAATGGCAACACACCAACTATAGAAACTAAAGAAATAAAATAAAATTACACTTTGCGATATCAAATCCGTCAATCATACATACATACATATCATCACGCCGAGTCCCTAACGGGGTAGGCAGAGATTATAGAGCGCCAGTTCTCTCTAGACTTACATACCTCTTTCGCTTCGTCCACATTCATCTGTCTCTTATACATGCTCGTCGGTTTCGAGTACTCTTGACGTTGCCGTCCTTGAGCGTCCGATCGATTTGATCTAGGTAGTTGGAACGTGGTTTCCTCTAATCTAGAGATGATTATATAAAAACTTGATGATATATAATAATATGTAAAAGTGTAATTTGTACAAATGTTAATTAAGTTTGAATCCATAACCGTGCGAAGTATTTGACACGAGTAGACAGCCGAGTGATAAAATCCTCAATAATCTCGCGATGGGTGCGAGTGAAATGTCGCCAGCGCCACCATCGCAGCGGGGCGCGGATGTTATTTCCGCGCGAGCGATTTATTGTCGAATGACGTCTTTACCGACACTGTCACGAGCATCTCAGGGCATGCGACTGACTCTGAGCGGACGAGATAATATTTAAGTCTCTGGTTTTCGTTAACGTTCGTCAAAGGATATATACCTGTCTTATAATATGAGCGCTGCGGCGTTAAGTTACATGTTTCAAGTACCATCTTTTAGCACTTTATTTAAAAATAAGGATATTTCATATTTGGTGAGGTGTTAGTAAAGTGTTCCTCAGCTAACAGTCTATAAGTATATATATCCTCACGCCTTCCCACAAGGTTTCCCCCAGGCACGAGTATTATGGCAGTAGGTACCCACACACCCACTTTCCGAGATATATGTTAGGTGCCAACGTGACAGATAGCGAGTCCATCTACGTTACTCAAGCACTACGTCTTTGAATTGCTTCTCAGACGTATGCAGGTTTCCTCTTGGTGTTTTCCTTCACCGTAAAGCTCGTGGCGTTAAGTACAGTGATCAGTATCACTGTACTCGAGTTCAGAAAAACTCATTGGTACAGTCGGGATTCGAACCTGCGGTCTGTGTTTCGCAGGCAACTCTGCCACACGGCCACCACGGCTATTAATAGTAGTCTATAAGATTACTTTAATTTACTTTCAACATATTTATGAGCTACAAATATACAAAGAATATTCTTCGCATAATTCCTAAAGTTCCGTTTTTGCACATTAGTGCTCAATTTGTGCGAGGCTCTCATCTTTAAAACATGACCATGAAAAGTTCCGGACGAAATATGTATCTTATAGCGCGCTCTGAAATTATTCAAATCACACTATTAGCTGTAAGAGCCGCCTCCGGCTATGCGACCCTGGTCTTGATACAAAACTTTATTCTCACATTTAGGTAAGTTACGTAAGCCCTTGAGAATGGTTGTTTTGATATTTTTGTTTGTCTTTCCAAATATACTCATTATCAAGGATCTTAGTACATTTATTTATTTAAAGATTAGTCACACCACGAGCTTTACGGTGAAGGAAACCATCGAGAAAGCACATACGTTTGAAACGAAATTCGATGGCGTATAGTAGAGTAACGGCGATGGACTCGACATTAGTCACGTTCGCACCTATAATATATCTCTGGTGGAATGTAGGTGTTTGAATTATTACCTATACACCTCTGCCTACCTCTTAGTGGACCCTTGTGGGAAGGCATGGAGAGATAAATATTTATTTAGAGAGAACTGGCGTTCAACTCTCTCTGCTACCATGTGAAGGATTCGGCGTGATTGTATGAATGTATGAATGTAACTTCCCACCTCATAATGTATGTTGAAGTTTTTTCTTATTATAGTGGAATTGGTTAACTGTTCGATAGTAAATGTATATTAGTGTGTTGGCCCTGTAAATTCTGATTTATTGCTCTTGAGGAAGACCGTACGCTATACTCTCTTGGGAAAAATCTTAATTAGGATTAATTTCACGGCGTCAGTGAATAACCGCACTGATTATTTCAGTGATATATGGCTAAACGTCCCCACGTATTTATATATATGGATATGTAGTAGGTAGTATAAAATGATACGAGTATTATTTTTATCGTAAGTGCTTCATATCCTCCATGGAGGTATCTTCAAAACTAGAACGTGTAAGCACGTGCTCACAAGCATAGTGCAACACAGGGATCCGATGGGTATTAAGGTCATTCTTGCATCAGCCACTGAGGCGAGCATGTAAACACCGCCGCTGCGACACAACGGCTCTCGACCACAGCTACTTTACCGGACAGTATAACTGCTTACACTGTTAATGGAAAATTTACCTCATGTTTTGAGAGCTAAGATTAATAATGCAGTGTATTTTCTATTGCATATAGTAACTGAATGGATAGAGCAGTAGAGAACCTTTGTGCAGCGCGCTTGAGGCGTTGCGAAGTTACAGCGCTTGTCATATGTGTTGTTGTGAATGAGTTACGCTGCACTGTCATTTAGTGACTGGCTATTGGTCCATGGCTCGCTCGCTCTCCTTGTTAGTAACTGTGGATGGCCGCATTCCACGTTGCTTCTATTGTTCCAGGCGTGAATTGTGTAAGTGATGCCTGAAGTGCGAATGGTAACACTCTCTATGATGTCAAAGCATTGTGCTGGTATCATTTGTTACATTGTAGTGTCTGCGACACACTGGTGTTCACTGACCAACAATGAGCGTCTAGTTTCCCAAGAGGGTACTTCAATACACAACGACCATTATAACCTATAGTTATGTATATGCTCATGTGAATAACACAACAATGTACTGTAATTATACAATTTGAGAATAAAAGCCGTGGTGGCCGAGAGGTTCGAGCAGTTACCTGCGACGCAAAGGTCGCAAGTTCGAATCCCGACTGTACTATATATTTATATAAATTTTAATTAAAGTATATTTCAATTACCGTATGAAATATTATTTTACCAATATATTTTGAATACTCTTATTAACGAAACAAAGTGTGTATGGGTATCACTTATACACTTCTGCCTACCACTGCGGAGACCCTTGTGGTAAGGCGTGAGGATATATACGAAACGTAAACGTCAATATTTTCCGGCACATCGGCAGGATTCCCGCTACCATATCTTGTGACGACGTGGGCCCCTTGCTTCGCTCGCATCGATTCAAAGCCGCTGGAGCAGAGCCAAAGCGCTGTAGCCAACCAACACTATCTCGGGGGCTATAATCACAATTGTATCTGTAGCACGTGTGAACTGGAACTGCTTGGTGTCATAGCGTTTTAATCTCAAATTTGATAAAATATCTTTCGACATATTTGAATCATACCTAGAAAAATGAGTTACGTGTGAGTTTATAGTGGTTCCAAGCGCTTTCTTTTATACATTTCTTAAGTTATTATCTATAGTAGAAATATGTAAATGGGATATTTGAAGCCTGCCCTGTGGCTAGAGCACAGGTCGCACGGCAATGTGACAAGGGTCAGTAATTCAGTACTGCCACGGGCCGCCGGCGACGCTGCGGTGCCTCCCCCTTACTTACTTCCACCACTTCCAAAAGGGTTTTTTTTTATACAACAAGAGTGGCAAACAAGCATACGGCCCACCTGATGGGAAACGGTTACCGTAGCCTATTTACGCTCACGATACCGAAGTATCACTTGCGCGTTGCCACTCTGTGTTCGGAGAGTTATAGCGTGTTGGCAGCATAATGGGCTTAATCCCTCTGCTTCCAACACAATGTAACCACCCTCCCCCCTCCCCAAGGAGCTCATTACTGGAAACCTTATTCACTGCGTAGGAACACAACACAAAAATTGTGTTATTTGGCTACGGACTTCTGTAAGGTGGAGGTCCTGCCCCAGTCGGGCAGCTCCGAATTCGAACGGGAAACCCGTTATGCCCTACCTCTCTTATTCACAGTTGATTAAAGTATTCCGTTATATATTATCCGTTTATTATAACACAAAAATAATGTTGTTTGTGTTTTTTTCCGTAGCCAAATATGTAACACATTTTTTGTTTTGTGCCCCGACGCGATGAATAAGATTTCTAATAATGAGCTCCTTGGGGAAGGATTGTATAAAGAAACTCAGTTTCTCTTCAGTCCTCAAAGTTTCACTATTGGAACACGAACACCAGAAGTGCAGAAGTCACCTAATGGCAGTCTGTGGCACCTGTTGACGAAGGTGTCATATTGCTAAACAAGCCCACAGCACAATATCGTTATCACGGAGACACCTCGGCAGAGACAGGCGCGGCGCACGAAGGGCGGAACGATGCGAATTACACGCGACATTAAGTTCCTTATTGCGTGAGACGGCCGCAACTCGATCATAAAACATTTTAAAAGTTATTCTCGCTTTTTAACGAACGCTGGAATTTTCGGGGCTGTTGAGCCGCGTGCCGCCATCACTTGTGCTACGTAGATTTGGCTCTGATTGTGTCACAATTAACTCGGGACATTTTTGTGATTGTGTCGTTGCTCTTTTATATTTGATCTCGCTTTTTAAATGACGTCAGGTAAAATATAATTGTACACGTGATATTTGGGAGCGTGCCACTCCAATCGTTACAAGGGAAAGAGGCGAACTAGAATCGATTGGTACATTTACAAAGCATGTGGTTCTTTTTAAAATGCCTTCTGAATACAAGTCCGAAGCGTACGATATAATAATATAATAATAAAATAATATTATATTATTATATCGTATTATATTTAATAGATTATATCGTATTATACGATATAATCTATTAAAATAAATCCTTAATGTACATAAAAACAGGCATGATTGTTTGTTGTAACTGTGCCCATATTGGCACGTGTTCAGTTTAAGAAGTCGCTTGAGAAGTCAAGATTACTCGCTCACCTATTTTGCAATGAAATCGGCAGAAAACTCGCATACGTACCATACGAACGTATTTCTTGATTAAGAGTGTTTTTTTATCAAATATTCTGAGCAAAAACTACGGATATAAATGGTTTATTACGAAAATAAGAAATGAGCGCTCAATATAATGTCTCGAGCGGGTTTGAAAGCAAATACATTTTCCTTAATACGAGTAGGGGGCGTGGCTGAGAGCCTAGTACCGGATCTTGCTTAAGTGCCCGTTACGCACGTTACAGCTTCCACAACTCGCTGATATTTTAGTATATTTTCCATCGAAGATTTCTTGCCGTCATTAGCGCTTTGAATTAATTATCGGATTTGAACAACTCGCTTACAATATTAATGTTAATAACATTACCAACTCAGTAAATAGATCATCTTAATAATACAATAATGTTGAATACACGTTACAGCGTATATAAAGATTATTGTATACACGTGTCAATTAACCTAAATTAGCGATATAAAAAACGCATACAAGGAAAAAGAAATAAACGAAAGCTGTGAACGTTATTTAAAAGCTACGTATAAAAGAGCTCAAACAATAATAAAAACGTATTAAAACACACGTATTATTGTGAAGCTCGACTGTAAAGGCCGCAGATAAACTTGTATTTTGACATTAACGACAAGCAGCGCATTGCGTGTCATGTGTAGCGTGTGTCACTGGCATAACGGCACGTTGTGCGCTGCTCGCTGCTCATTGTATATAAACTGTTATAAATGTCACTCGAGTTGCGTGGAATCGCGCTACATTTGTAATATAAAATAATAAAATTGTTGAGCTAATTGTGCAAAACGATTTCCCATGCGGCCTGCCCAATGAATGCTAAGGAAGCTTGCAACACCGAGGTTATCGCTCGCGTTATCCTGCAGGAATAATTTCATACCCTTTCTGAAGCACCGCATGCTGTACCTCATCGAGAACTTGTTTTATGAGAACTATTAAAAACATATTCTTGACTTCTTTGCAAATTTTGTTCCTTTTATAATTAATCGGAAAAATATACGGCACTTGCCCACCTTTCTATAAAATATTTGACCAGTCGAATGTTTGAGTAATCTCAGATACTCCAGCCAACTTTCATTATGATAATTGATAGTGTTATATGAAAGCACATATCGGTGTGGACAATGCCAGTAGCGTAGGTAGCCGATGGTATTACAGAGCGCGCTCATTAGCGGCCCAGCTCAGTGGGTCGGCACGCCTCGCTGGCGACAACCTTTCATCCGGTTAACTGGCCTCTCCATACCGAGCCTTGTTATGGATGCAATTGATCTATATGTACTTCAATATAAGTAGTATCACAAACGCTACGGACAAAAAGATCGCAAGTTTGAATCCCGACTGTACCAATGAGTTTTTCTGAATTTAAGTACAGTGATTAGTCACACCACGAGCTTTATGGTGAAGGAAAACATCGAGAGGAAACCTGCATACGTCTGAGAAGCAATTCAAAGGCGTATGTATAGTCGTATTTGTGTAACGGCGATGGACTCGCCATCTGTCACGTTGGCACCTAATATACCTCTGGCGGAAAGTGGGTGTGTGGGTATTACCTATACACCTCTGCCTACCCCCTCGGGGACCCTTGTGGGAAGGCGTGAGGATATATTATTATATAATTAATTATTATTACAGCCAATAATATAAGCTTAAAGCTTAAAGCCAACGCGTTCATACCTTTAAATTATATGAAGAACATAAATTAAAAATTTTAAATTAATGAGATAAATGCTGCTTTAAACAGGGAACAAGATAAGGCATAGGGTCAAATTGCAACTTGGCAACAAGATCATACGATTTAGAGTCAGATAAATTGTGGACAATGATTCGAGCACGATTTATATATTGTAATATGCTAAATGGTTTACTAATCCTTAATACGTATATGTCAGTAAAAGCAAGAGAAACGATTTCAGATCAAATCCGCAATGAAGAGATTCACAAAACAAATGGCGTGAACGAGGTGGTGATTGTAATGATGAAGAATGGCATGTTACGTTGGTTTGGACACAGTCATAGAAAGTATGCGTAAAAATATAGATGAAACGGATATACAAAGCGAAAGTGTGTGCAAGAAGAGGCAGAGGAAGGCCACGTTCCAACTACCTGGATCAAATAGATCGGACGCTCAAGGACGGGAACGTCAAGACGAGCAAGTATGAAGAGACTGATGCGAAAGAGGGATCTCTGCCTAACCCGTTAGGGACACGGTGTGATGATATGTATGTATGTATTATGTGTATGTATGTATTATGTGTGTACAACTAGATACGTATCTATCGCTTAGGCACTAGCTTGGTTTATTTTGAATGTTTCTTCAAGTCGTTCTTCTACATGTCTTGACAGAGCTTCCAAGTGTTTGCCAAGCTTTTCAAATGATATCGTCCTCACCAATTACGTAAAAATACTAAACACGTTCTCGCTTTACTATCAGATAAATATAAAAGAAAACAACCTTCAAAGAACAATTTTATTTGAACTTCCGTCAGCAACTTTGTGGCAAAGAACAAAAGTTAAGATTTGGGCCGCTAATGTCGTTATTATCACGTACTAAATTATATCAGCTGTGGAATATCTCATCAACCAGTCCACTGTAATCTAATATGAACTCTTTATCCTTTGAGTTAACGTCTATTTTATTATGTAGAGGGAAAATGTTTAGTTTTTGCGAGTTATTCTAAGGTACACCTGATGCTCGAGTTGTTCGAGTAGTTGCCAGCTCAAAAGATTGCAAGAACGACTCCCAACTGTACCAATGAGTTTATCCAAACTTAAGTACAGTGATTAGTTACACCATGAGCTTTTAGGTGAAGGAATATATCGAGAAGAAATCTGCATACGTTTGAGAAGAAATTTAAAGGTGTATGAATAGTCATGCTTGGGTAATGGCGATGGAATCGCCATCGTTGGCCATAACATATACTTCTGGCAGAATGTTACATACCTTTGCCTACCCTTACTACGGACCCTTATAGGATGGCATTAAGATATTTATCCTGAGCTCAGTCAGTTAGGTACCTTCGTGTTTTTTTAAGTACATGGTGTAAATAAAAACTCTGTCGTATTGTGGATTGTGTCCGTCGTGTAAAATCATGTTATAGATATATATAAATACTTTTTCTTAATAGATAGTAATCGAAAAACTCATCCGCAATATAAGAGCATGTTCATCATCGCCAAAATATACTGACCTCACAAGCCATGAGGGGATTTGATAAATGGCGAGTCTTAATGTTAGTTGAGAAGGCAGGACTCTGTCATTTGTATTAGTACCTATATAAATATCTCATGAGCTTTGTGGCGGCGGGCTGTGGCATACCGATACATCACCCGAGTCAGCTGGCGGTCTTATATATTGCTTGCATGGCGGGAGGAGTACGGCTCATTTGATGCGATAAGCAAACGGTGCTGAGGGGTGCGGGCTGCATCAATACAAAAGCTTAACATTATGAACATTGGATGCCAGTACATTACAGCGATAGCACTGGATGTAATGAGATTCGCCTATCATCAAATAGTTTAACCTTTAACTTAAATAATTTTACAAACGTATTCCGAAGAAATAAACTAACTTTATTTATAATGACAAAGTAGAACTATAAAACAAAGATTTCCCCCTACATACACTGGTGGCAGGATATCCCGCATCGAGGATACAAGGAAACGGCAATAAATAATGAAAGAATTATGCAAAGGCCTTGCATAATATTTCCGCTACAGCAACAGTCAGCCAGGGCGTGCTTATGAAATGCAAATGGAGGCGCATGACAAATGGACCTCTTGGGACTCGTACGATACAATGCACTAATCAATTATATTGACAACTGGGATTTGTGATCTACATAAATTATACCGAAATACAATTTGTACAGAATTTATAGAAGCTATGTGTTTTGTCATAATAAAACATTTTATAACGTTTATTTAACACGTTGGCACCTTATATATCTCTGGCGGAAAGTGGGTGTGTGGGTATTACCTATACACCTCTGCCTACACCTTCGTGGACCCTTGTGGGAAGGCGTGAGGATATATATATATAATAATTTATCACGAATTATAAGTAAATATACATCACGGGGTAGACAGAATGAGTAGAACGCTAGTTCTCTCTCGACATCATAATGTTAGATATAAAATTGACACAAATTAGTGTCCCACTGGAAGTGTGCCAAGAAGACAGATACATTGAACCTCTTAGAGCAAGACATATTCACGTACGTTCACAATGTGGGGACTGATTAGGTGACTTGAAATCTCTTTCAAAACGAAACTCCGGGCTCTGAATTAAAGTAACCCGATTCCAATTTTAAAAGATACATACCTTAGAAGTCTCTCTAAAGTTCCATACCTCTTTCGCTTCGTTAACATTCATCAGTCACTTCATACATGTTTTTTTTAAAAAGAGAGGCAAGCAAGCTTAAGGCCCACCTGATGGAAAGCGGTTACCGTAGCCTAATTCGCTCATGATACCGAAGTAGGCGATATTTCTGGCACGTTGCCACTCTGTGTTCCGATAGTTATTCTGTGATGGCTGAATAATGCGACTAATCCCTCTGCTGCCAACACAATATAACAATCCACCCGCTCTCCAAGGAGCTTATTATTGGGAACCTTTTTCATTGCGCAGAAACACAAACAAAAAATAGTGTTATTTGGCTTCGGACTCCTATAAGGAGGTCTTTCCCCTGTCGGGCAGCTCCCAATTCGAACGGGAAACTCCTTATGCCCTATCTCTCTTAGCACATGTCAGTCATAATAATATTAAAATAATATTTTATAAGGTGGAGGTGAGTCCCAACCTGAACAAGCTAGATGGCAGCATCTTTGTTTCCATAGAGTTGCTTTGTAGAACGTATAGCCTACACGAGCTGCACCAATCACTGCAGTGACTCCGATGTGAGCATATGCAAAGAATTGACAATGCATATATTATGTACTTGTAATAATTAGCTTAGTTAGTCGCTTGTTAAAATCACATGCTAATTATACGTACGTGACTATAACAATGGATCAATTTAACCAATAAAGAGCGAAGAAGTCCAGTTATCGCTCCCATATCTAAGCCATTGTTCAGTTGTTCCATCACGCTATCCACCAATCAGATCGTATCGCGCTGATTGCTCACACAAACCACTAAGTTCTTTCAATCTAGCCATTGTTCTATTTATTTACAATCAAGTCGATAAGGTGAACTATATTATCAGCCATGTACCGATATCACTATATCGATGTATAATCGTAAGTTGTTATGGTCCAATCACGCTTATATTCACTCCATCCTTAGGAATCGATATGGTTTAGATTGGAACGTGTCTTCCTCTGCATCTTTTTGCAAACACTAGCATTGCATATCTGTTTCGTCAGTCTTTCTTCACTCATCTGTTCTATATGCCTAAATATGCGTAACATACCTTTTTTCATCTTTATAATCTTGTGTTCATTGCGGACTCGATCTTAAAATCGTTACACCACACATTTTTTTAAGGGAACGCATTTTATCTGCATGTAACATATGATGCATGCCTCTGATATACCCAAACTACATCGCGGTTCCTAACCTATAAATATAATTAAATCACACATAATAGTGGGTCACTTAATCTCAGAGACAAACGTTACTCCAACGACTCCTTAGAGAGCTCTAAAAACCTTACTCATAAATAAGACTAGTGAATGGCTACGATGCATTCGTTCTATAGAAAACGGGCGTCTTATATACTTAGGTAAATGATGGTGAACCTATGTTGAATAAGTAAAGATTGGAAGAACATAATCTTGTAATAAAATTGCTAAAATTTGTAAATGCGTTCGTTCGGCATTTACGCAAGACTGCTGAATGGATTTAGTTAACGTTTTATTCTAAAAAAATTCTACCATCGAAATCAAAATGTACACAAGGGCAGCCGCGGGGCACAACTGGTTAAACATAAAATTCAAATAACGACGCTTTCCACTCTCCAAACAGATGAAGCTCACGCTAGGGAATAGATAATTTTTATCATGTAAATCTGTGTCTAAAAAAGGCCTATTCATCGGAATGACTGGCCGGAGCCCCTGCAAATTGAATTCGAATTTAGGCGATTTTTAAAACATTTATCGTGAATTGAAAAGAGACCCTTTCAAATTTCGGAGTACGGACGGATCTTAATAATATTTTTAGTGAAAACATTGATTAAGTATTACAAATATAATTAGTGAGATTGTTGTTAATTAGTGATTGTGTAATTAGTGAGACCGCCAGAGGTATATTAGGTGCCAACGTGACAGATGGCGAGTCCATCGCCGTTACTGAAGCAAGACTATACATACGCCTTTGAATTGCTTCTCAGACGTATGCAGGTTTCATCTCGATGTTTTCCTTTCTTTTTGTGACCAGGAAAAGAAAACTGCAATATTCCGTCCCGGTGAGCTTAGCCCGCGCTCCA
This sequence comes from Drepana arcuata, assembly GCA_016069955.1. Taxonomy (NCBI): domain Eukaryota; kingdom Metazoa; phylum Arthropoda; class Insecta; order Lepidoptera; family Drepanidae; genus Drepana; species Drepana arcuata. The sequence continues at coordinate 81,107 of JACCPG010006299.1, read as the reverse complement.
AACATGGCGTTCTTCTATGTACTGCGCTGACCCTCTTAATTATTAACATAAACATTGCAAAAGTCTCGTAAACACCCAACAAACAACAATGCCCTCTAATTGTGTTACGTGTCATCCGGACGTTTTGACGACTTTTTACTGACAGCGTTTTTTTCCCCAAATTGGACGCTTTCCCTTTGAGAGATTGTCGCAAATTACGAGCCACTTCGCAGTAATACAATTTCACGGATAGGATTTGATGCGCGCTTTTGTTTTGTGTTAAAATATTGGTGACTTTACAATATTTAAACTGCAAACCAGACATTCCCACAATCCCCTATTTCTTGGAGTTAACTATATATACATATCATTACGCTTAGTTCCTCACTGGATATGCAGAGAGAGTAAAGCTCCCTTTTCGCTTCGTCCACATCTATCAGTCTCTACAAACATACTCGCCGGTTTTGAGTACTCATAACGTTTCTATCCTTGGGTGTCAGATCGGTTTGAACTACGTAGATAAGATAAGATAGGATATTTATTTGCATACGTTAGTATCTATTGCAATGATGTAACACATATTGTTAAATATTATACATACTCGGCAGCCTTTACTGAGAACTTTATATAAAATGTTTAAGACACGTATACAATCAGGGACTGGATTTATAACCTATGTGATATAATTTACTATACTACTTTCTATAATACTACTTCAATCAACGCACTAGAACTTAGTAGAAGTACATATATAGCGTTGTTGCTCGCTGCCACTACCCGTGACATCTCACCATAATTCATCTACGAGAGAACATGCTCATAAATAATAGATAATGCTGGGTGATTGTGTAACTATGACATCTAAAAAAAATCAATTCAAGTGATAGATGCGGGCGAATACTAGTCGAGTGATAAGGCAGTGGAAATAACAGACATTGGTAGCAAATATGTACTCAGCTCAGTTTGTGATACCATCAACATTGATATGACATGAGAAAAAAAATCAAGGCATTTTATATTATACATAATATTGTATATTATAATATGAAATGAATTGTTTTTTTTTTCTCAAGTATAGGTTTCCACGCAGGATCCTTTACCGTTAGGTTCGTGGTCTAACTAAGACTCAGAAAAAGTCGGTACAGAGAACTTTGTACAAGCCGCCAAGGATTCCACCTGAGATGTTGTTTTTGCTTAAACATAAACCTTTCGGCATCGGGCTTGTAAAATATTGTTCTTATCATATAAACAAGACTTCAGAATTCCTCTAGTTCATTCAAAGTACTAATTCACAATTATTGTAGAAATACTACTATAAATCAATTAATAGTTAATTTAAACGATTATGTTTAAATTATATTTTGTCTTCGACTGTATTTGTGTAAATAACAAAATGTTAAAAATACCTGTTGCCAAGCTAGTGTGTCAATGGTAGAGCATTGATACACTAGTCAGGGATGAAATTTATAGACAGCGACATTTTAGCCGTCTACATTATTTGAAGCCATTTGTTATTTTATTCATATTTGGGCGATACGATCGGTTTTCGTGGATGATTAAGTAATATTGTAAAAAGAAAGGCATCTAACCCAAGATAGAGCCAAAGATGTATTTAAAACCAAAGATGTGAACGGAGTGAAGCCCGAACAGTATAACATAATACCGATAAAGATCTGTTATCGAAACTATTTACTTTTCAAACATTCTTTGGACAACATAGTCCTCCGATGAAACAGAGAAAGAAGAGGCATCCTTAACAAAGTTTGATAAAGTTTGGTAGGTATATATAAATACCTCGTGATCTCGTGATGCAACCTCAGTATAATTATATTAAACAATAAGACTGCGTCAGTACCTGAAAGGAAGTTAAAAAAATTACAACACAAACAAAGCATGGAGGAAAAAGCTAAAACAACAGGGCATACGCATAAGCAATGGCTGGTTTCTATTTTGGGTAAACAAGAAGTGTATACTGGTGAAGGTGTACTAGGCCAGTATGTCAGGAAAGAGGTGTGTTGCAGCGAACGCGACCTTGCTATCCTACGGCTTCCAGTCGGGCTGGCTCTCACCTACGACTAAATTGCTGCAGTCAGAACAATCGCCCGCCGGACGGCCTCTGACTGACAATGAAATATCGTGGATTGGCAGCCTGCCGTCCTTAGCGTCTGTCATTGGAGTGCCCATATTCACTGTCACTGCTGACAAGTTTGGGAGGAAACCATCTGTGATCGTGATAATAGCTCTGCAAGGGGTAAGACTCACATCATTACAATGGATATTAAGAGAGGTAGGACATAACAGGGTTCCCGTTCGAATTTGGGGCTGCCTTACTGGGGAAGGACTTTCACCTTAAGGAAGTTCGTAGCCAAATAACGTTGTATTGTGTTCCTCCACGGTGAATAAGGTCCACAGTAAAGAGCTGTTTGGGGAGGGAGGAGGATTGTTATATTGTGTTGGTAGCAGAAGGATTAGTCCCATAGTATACCTCTCCGAACACAGCGTTGCAATGTGCAAGTGATATTTCTACTATCTATGCTATCGTGAGCGTAAATAGGCTACGGTAACCGTTTCCCATAAGATGGGCCGTATGCTTGTTTGCCACTCTTGCTGTTTAAAAAAATAGCATCGGTCTACGATTTAATTTTATTCATCTAAGCAATTATATTAATGCTTCAGATTGAGAGTCAACACAGAACAGTTCAATTATGCTTGATTATAAATGTGATATACATAATTTCGCTTAAAGTGTTTCCCGGTTGTACGTGTTCTAAGCTTGAATATATATTTTTTAAATCAATCGTAGCTCTCCTGGATAATAAAGATAATATCATCAAAGCCAGCAAGTCTGACAGCAGGGAGGATATGCTGTGGTTTGGCTGGAGCGGGCTGTTTCAACGTGATCCCATTGTACGTAAAGGAGATAAGTCAAGATGACATCAGGGGGACTTTGGGGTCGATGTTCGTCCTCATCCAGAACATCGGAGTTCTATTGATGTACGCGATGGGCGCCTACTTGGACTACTACACTGTGCTGTGGATTGTGACTGCTGTTCCCTTAATAGCTGGAGTTTGTATGCTCAAAGCCCCGGAGTCACCTGCATTTTTAATGAAGATAGGAAAAGTGGAAGTGAGTAACGCAAGAAGCGACACCTTCATTGATATAATTCTATATATGTATGCAGTATAAGGTACAAGTAATTTCCTATATAAAACTTTCCGTACTTATTAAACTTGTTAATTATATATTCTAGGAAGCCACATCGGTGATTGCTTTTTTCAGAGGGCTGAGCACCAAAGACGCCCCCGTTCAGGAAGCCATGGATGCTATCAAGTACGAGGATAACTATTTTAAATCAATTCCCAACGTTTCATTCTTTAATATTTGTAAGTCTATATACTTATTAAGACTATCACTAGCTGTTCCATATTGTACACATTATTTTGTCATCAAATTTACGGAAAGTAGCAGAAATGAGGTACGAGAAATATTAAGAATCGCACCCCATTTATTTGTGTATCTATCCTCACGCCTTCCCACAAGAGTCTCCAAGAGGATAGGCAGAAGTATATAGGTAGTACCCATACACCCACTTTCCGCCAGACATATATTTTAGGTACCAACGTGACAGATGGCGAGTCCATCGCTGTTACTCAAGCACGACTATACATATGCTTTTGAATTGCTTCTCAGACGAATGCAGGTTTCCTCTCGATGTTTTCCTTCACCATAAAGCTCGTGGTGTGACTAATCACTGTTCAGAAAAACTCATTGGTACAGTCGGGATTCGTAATTGCGATCTTTGTGTCGCAGGCAACTATTCGAACCACTCGTCCACCACGACTTTCTTTTTTGTTTGTGTGCAATTATAATTTTGGTGTACATGCTTTCCAACATTAAGATATTATACTAATTTGATAGCCAAGCCTAATGCTGTAACGACTTTCTTTAAATTCCAGTCAAAGAAAAGCCGTGGTGTCGAGGTTTCCTGATCATCACAGCAATATTCTTTGCTCACGCCACCAATGGAGCATTTAGTATCGTGACTTATGCAACAACGATTTTAAAGGCTTCAGGAGTGACAACACAACCCGAGCTGCAGTCCCTCAGTCTGCCTGTCTGCATGATACTTGGCTCTCTACTGTCTATGACTTGTGTAGATAGATTAGGACGAAAGGTAAAAACATTACTTTTTATTTTTTATAACGTAAAGATGGCAAACCGCTTGCAAGCGCTTACCGCCGCTTATGGACGCTTGCAACGCTAAGGGTCGGGATTCGAACTTGCGACCTTTAGGTATATGTAGGTACACACACACACCCATACAACCATTCTTTGCGAACGTATGCAGGTTAAATCTCGATGTTTTCCTTAAACTTAAAGCTAGCCGTGTGCCAAATTACTGTACTTAAGTTTAAAAAATCTGATGGGTACAGTCGGGAATTGAATTCAAGCCACTACGGGTTCTAATTCAAGTAATTTCCTGTATATTTCAGCCGATCCTAGCGGCGGCGTTCATCGGGTCAGTAGTATGCTTGCTCAGCTTGGCTGGCATCACCATGGTGCAGCGCGCGGGCGGCGCGGTGCCCGCTTGGCTGCCTATTGCTACCATCTGCATGTGCCTCGGAGTGTATGCGGGCGGCGTCTCCCCCATGCCCTACGTTATCCTGTCTGAGATGTTTAACTTCCAGGTACATTATACACTTATCAATTCGGATCATTTAAGATTTAGATTTCGAGCATATGGCGATTAAGAGAGTGTCGCTTCACCTTTACCTATTCCTTCTGAAGATTCAAAGTAAAGATCTCCACTAATAAAATCATAATAAACTTTATGATCTACATCTATTTCTTCTTTCTTATCTTTATGATCTATATAAATAACCGTGGTGGCCGAGTGGTTCGAACAGTTGCCTGCGACGCAAAGGTCGCAAGTTCGAATCCCGACTGTACCAATGAGTTTTTCTGAACTTAAGTACAGTGATTAGTCACACCACGAGCTTTCCGGTGAAGGAAAAACATCGAGAGGAAACCTGCGTACGTCTGAGAAGAAATTCAAAGGCGTATGTATAGTCGTGCTTGAGTAACGGCGATGGACTCGCCATCTGTCACGTTGGCACCTAATATACCTCTGGCGGAAAGTGGATGTGTGGGTATTACCTATACACCTCTGCCTACCCCTTCGGAGACCCTTGTGGGAAGGCGTGAGGATCTACATCTGAAAGTAAAATAAACATTTTATAGCATTTGGTTTGATTAGAAACTTCTAATAAATGAGTAAAACAAGAACAGTTAGTATTGCAAGCCTTAATCCATAGGCGGCGGTAACTGTTCACCAAGAGGCTGGCTTGCTTGTTGTCCACCTTATTATAGTTAGTGACTTATTTGGTTTCAGATAAGAACGAAAGTGGTTGGATGTGTAGTGACATTTACTTACGCGATGTTGACCATACAACTTGGAGTGGTGGGTCAAGTGATGACCACATACGGAGCGCACGTCGCGTTCCTTGGATTCGCTGCTATCAATGCATTGGGGGCCGTTTTGACACTCACCATACTCCCGGAGACCAAGGCCAAGAGTATTGAACAAATTGAGCAGGACTTAAAGAAAATGTGATCGGTTCCAAAGATCTTATCACAGTTTGTGAGTCTTCAAAAAGAACAATTAAACTTTGTTCCAATGAAAGTCCTTTTGTTTAAAGTTTTCGACTGGTTTGACTTCTTGTTGCCCGTAGCGGCCTGTAGCGGCGGTTGTGTGAACTTAAGAGGCCTGATGAGGACAAAATAATAATAATAATATATATATCTTCAAGCCTTCCCACAAGGATCCACTTCAAAGGAAAACACCTGAATACGTCTGGCAAGAAATATAAAGGCGTAGCTATAGTCGTGCTTAGGTAACGGTGATGGATTTGCCATCTGTCATGTTGGCACCTAAAATACATCTCTGGTGGAAAGCTGGTCCGTGGGTGATAAAGTGTGGGCCTATACACCTTTGTCTACCCTTTCAGGTGCCCTTGTGGAAAGGCGTGAGCATATATTTGTCAATTACATGCTGACAACAAACATTCATATACTTATTTCATCATACTTTTCATGAAGCTATCCGACGCGGATTTACAGAGCGGAAAACAGAAGAAATGGTAACGTAAAGAAAATCCTTTGAATCATACGTTCAATGTATTGAATACCGGCCCTACCTGCAGGTATCCAATGGTTGCGTACTTTAAAGTCTTCAAATATTTACATAACTATTATAGTAACAACAACCTCGTATTCACAAAATCCTCAAGACCTTAAGTCACCAAAACAAAGACCCTCTCGTTAATGACAAAAACACTCCAACAATAATTTACTGTAAGGACAACGTATTTTAGCCCTTATTTGGTTAGCAGCAAGGTTTAGCAATTTTGCTTGTATCACGCCTGGTCATAAGCACCAAGTCGAGAGTATACTCCCGGCTGTGCATCAAGATATATGATAATAGTGACGGAGCTTTGTGCCACAATAATCAGCATACTGGGCTGTTATACAGTAGGCACTAAAGATACCCCCTAATATTGTTTCTATCAACGAGCTTTACGGTGCAGGAAAACATCGAGAGGAAACCTGCATACGTTTGAGAAGAAATTCATTGGCGTATAATATAGTTGTGCTTGAGTAACGGCGATTGACTCAACATCTGCCACGTGGGCAACTAAAATATATCTCCAGCGGAAAGTGTGTGTGTGGGTACTACCTGTACATTTCTGCCTACTCCTTTGGGGACCTTTGTGGGAAGGCGTGAGGATGCATGTCTGGTTTTTCAGATGGTACCTGCTTCAGTGAAGCAGGCAACCCTCATATGTCAATCCACTAAATATAGCGAGGAATAGCATGGCAAAGGTATTGCACCCGTCGGGTAGTTTTCTGAAGTCCTCTGACTCTTCAAACAGGCGCTCGATAGATAAGCGTTAAGTTTATAATGTACCAAAAATATGTCTATGCAGATATATTTAGCGAGCGGAAATTATACCGTTATTAAGTAAGGTAAGGTAACGTATTAATGGCACTCACTTCCAGAATGCATAACAATGAATGTCCTCCCATTGAATATATCAAGTAATGAGATTGTACACAATGTAACATAATAGCTTAGTAAATGGACCAAGGAAGATCCTTTATTACGAAATAACAATTATAACATAACGATGAAAGCTCTCTGAAATTTGCAAGGAGCTTTCTTGACTACAGTATAATATTGTCCCTTACAACAGAAAGAAGCAGTTCGGATTTGCTTTTCCGAGAAAAGCCTTTGTGAGAAATAGAAGAAAAGCAATAACTTTCTACAGCCCAGAAAATGAGCAATTTTCCATTCCACATTATTTTGCAACATCTCGTAAATTACTGGTTGGTAAATCAGACAGTTCGTATGTCTGATGGTAAGCGACACAATTGCTGTGTATCTAGTACACTAGTATTCCAGGACTGACGGCTTTGTTCCCGCACGTTCCCGTGAAGCCTAGGTTCTCCTACTCTCAAGCCTAGTAACCAGCGAACTTGAGTCTTGCAAATCCGAACAGCGTCATTCTATATTTCTGTGTATACTAAAAATTTTTTATACCCGTATCCTTTATACACGTTACAACCGATGTGCCCCAAACTGGTTTCATTTGAAAGGCATACAAAGGTTTTAGACCAATAGATGAAATATATATGTATATTTATCGTACCCGACGTGTATACGCAATGTATGTACAATGATATAGAATAACATAGCCCAGTGTATGTTTGTGGCAGCGCCGGTGGCTTTGACTTATATTATTACTCATTATTTTATATGTTAACCTTTATTAATGAGAGGAAAACGATTTCTATAGACGTTACGCCAGAGTTTGGTAATATTATTTCGTAGTTAGTTGTGTGATTGGTGGGAATTATGGGATCCATTAGACGAATAACTTTGATGATGATTACAAAAATAGACCGTTTATATTGGAGTTTTTATTTAATTATTTATCGCAATCGGTTTTCTAGGTATATTATTTGTATATAACTATCCTCACCGAGCCGTGGTTCGAGTATTTGTCTGCAGCACAAAGTTGCAAGTTCGATTCCCGACTTAGTACGAACGACCTAATTTCTAAACTTAAGTACAGTACTTAGTCATACCGCGAGCTCAAAGTATGCATGTAACCCCCGATGTTTTCCTTCACCGTAAAGCACTTGGTGTGACTTTAAAATATATTTTAATTTAAATATATTTTAAAATTATCGAGTATCTCGTTGCACGCGCGCTTTGTGTTCTTAGTATTATAAAATTGCATAAACTCACAATTACTTTAAGTTTGTGACTTTGTGAGTTTTTAATGGCTAAACTGTTAAACTCGCTTAGGGACAAGAGGATATTTTTTCCAGTATACTCGTTTTTATGGAAAACATTCGTCTCAATATAATCAACGAAGGCCAAATGACGTATTCATCTCTTCAAATGTAATTCGAGGAATCACCAAAGGGCTTTTAGAAACGATTTATTCATATATTTTGATTTCATTTCATCCTCTGTAGCTGGTTATTGTCGTCACCTCTACACCCCTCGCGGGCAAAGGCAGAAATGTATTATTATGTAATTTTCAATATTATTATTTTCACAGAATAAAATATCTGTGCTATATAAAATGTTAAAAGGGCATTAAACATGACAAAATATTAAGAGCCGTGATTGCCGAGTGGATCAAGTAATTGTAAGCATAAAGACTGCAAGTTCGAATCCCGACTGTACCAATGACTTTTTCTGAACTTAAGTGCAGTGATTAGTCATACAACGAACTTTAAGGTGAAGGAGAACATCGAGAGGAAACCTGTAAACGTGTGAGAAGAAGTTCATAGTCATGCTTCAGTAACGGCGATAGACGTGCCACGTTGGCAACTAAAATATATCTCTGGCGGAAAGTGGGTACCTCTGCCGACCCCTTTGGGAACCCTTGTGGTATAGCGTGTGGTGTATGTGTGTAAGTAAGTAATGTAAGTGGATATATGAAAGACAATGAATAAAACAATATAAATATTACAAAAAACTTTAAGTTTGCAAACACACTGATAGGCAAAGCTTGCCTGTAGTTCGTAATGCGCGGGGCTTCACTCGCGCTTTGCCGACCATACTATGCGAGGTAGCTGTGTTAGCAGTATAATAGCACAACTGTTATTGGTGGCTCGTAGTAGCTTACTCATTGCAGGAACAACTGCTTGACAGCTTTGTTATTTACTGCGATCTGAGGTGCAGGTGCTGCTCTAGTTGGGTCACCAGTAACCTCCTGCACTTTTCCTGAGAACATCTCAGGGCCGCCTAACTTCACCCTTAGCACCTGTCACCATATTTCCAAACCAGCGACAAACTAATATCTAAACTGTCCGTCGTTTTCGGCAAAAGATAAACTTATTTCTACAAGTCTTATTCATTTAACGAGATGACAAAAGTGTATTTGTTATCTGTTTCCTCGTACGTGACCGGGCTCCGGTGGCAAGGGGAAATATATTTGGGGCCCCTGACCCGAGATATGCGATGTTTACCTATAAAATCTTGTTAACGTGTCACTTGTTTATATTAAAACGGGAAAATTAACCGTCTCGAGCTGTCGAGAGAACACCGTGTTGGTGGCAGTGTTAATTATGTGCGCTACGAACTGAAAACATGATCTGAAAAAAAAATCTTAAAAATAATAATTACCTACTTTTATTTATTTTTTATTACTTACTTATGAGTTCAGGAGTCCGTGTGATTTGGGTAGTTGCCTACAAAACAAAAATCGCAATTTTGAATCTCGACTATACCAATGAGTTATTCCGAACTTGAGTACAGTGATTATAATATATATGTTATACCGCGAGCCTTAAGACGTAGGAAAAGAATAAACCCGCATAAGCTTGTTAAGAAATTCAAAGAACGTATGTAGTCGTACTTGAGAAACGGTGACGGATTCACCATTTGTCACGTTATCACTGTAAATATACATACCTCTATTGACCCTCCGGGAAAATCGTGTAGACGTGTAATAAATATTTTATTCATTTAATTTATTCTCTACTAGCTGTCCCGCCCAGCTTCGCTCGGGTGAAAAAGTTAAATTGCCCGTAAAACGATCGCAGCGCCATCTATCGGGTCCAATTGTAAATCTAAACCATTCTCGAATCCACCTTAAGACACACAGAAAGGGATAGCTTCGCCCGGGTGAAAAAGTTAAATTCCTGAAACTCGATCGCAACGCCACCTATCGGGTCCAATTTTATATAGCATATGTTCACCGGAGATAGTGTAGCTTCCCAACAGTGAAAGAATTTTTCAAATCGGTCCAGTAGTTTTTTAGCCTATTAATGAATACAACCAAACAAACAAACAAAGTTTTCCTCTTTATAATATTAGTGTAGATAAATGGGTGTTTAATTCGAGCCAATGTCTTTTCGCGCAGTTTTCCATACATCAAACGTGTCGTAATGCGCACGTTCGTCTCATTTGGTAGTCCACCTTTGGCGGCTCTTCGCAATTTATGCAAATCGGTATCCGGAGAATTGTGTCAAAGTAACTTAATTACACAAGAGTTTCACTAGCTGCGAAACGCTGGCTGGCTGGCGGCTCAATGATGGATCTTACGTCAATGATAGTTGGCTGTAATATTTGTCCAAGATGATGATGATCTATATAGAGGATGATTATATGGATAGCTCATTAATAGATAGCGAAAGATTCATGAAAATAGATTCGAATTTTGAAATCCTGTATACGTATATAGAGGTTTACACTTCAGCTTACAAACACATACAACGGGAAGTAATGATATGTTCGACATAAGGTTAATAGGAGCTAAATCATACATTAATTAGCATTTTATGAAAACTCAAATAATTGATATATTGTACGCTTATCTTCATTAATAATACGTATTTCTTCAACGCCATATTTTTTCTTATTATCCACACTGCATTATAATTTTATTTTAAAAGCTCCTTCGGAATGTTAAATTAAAAATAAAGTAAAAGTGTACTGTGGGATTAATCGTGTGTTTTTACTGAGTTCTTTTAAAGAGAACGCCGACACGTTTAATTTATTTTTAATTGCCTTTTCGTACGCGTCCCTGGCCGCGGCCGGGAGCAGCACAAACAGAATAAACCTGCAGGCTGTTGGTGGACGCAGCTGGCTCGGCCTACGAAGAACTAGTTTGTACTGGTTCTATTGGTGAAAATGATCACAAATAATAGCTTGGAAAGGTTAACATAATAGTGTTGTTATATGAATTCATAGTTTAAAAATCCAATGTCCAGATATTCCTATGCGTTTGCAAGCATGTTAATCACACAAGTATTTGAGCTCAGCGGAATTGAACCTACGAGCTTAATATTTTTAAGCTAAATTAAATTACATTACGCCGACCCTCAGGCTTAGCTAAATAACAGTAGGTATAACCATACAAAAAGTTGATAGCAAATATCATCATAAATGAGGATTGAACATAATAATGGAGCAAAGTTCGTACACATGTGGGAAGCTACACCCACAACTCACGAGAGAGGAAATTATTATAGCTTTATTACAAACACTTCATACAGAGCAGGTACTTAAAAGTTGAGCAGTGATAAAGAATTATAAATCAGCGTACGGAAAATTTCAGCAAGTTTGGCAGTTTCGTCAATATTTACTTAAAATAATAATATTCGTGTATGTATTCGCATAATGCTGTTATTAAAATTATATAGAAATTACTCCTTCAGTGAAAGCTAACAAATAATCTCCGATCGACTGGTCCGATGCGAAGCTTCACACACACGCTAAGACGAAATACAGTTACCATAACACAATATTCCGTTAAACCCACAAATATGATCGATTCTTTAAGGCGAGTACGAGCACTTGAATATTTTCGTCGGCACCAAGAATAGCGGTAATAAGGTCGCCGAGGCTGCCGTGTCGACCGCCAATATCCTGCAGTTGGGCTATTTCCCTCACAATTTCCGCGAGCACACGACACGCCGCTGATAAACGACACACAAACATGTTAGTGGGTATTATATCCAGTGGGTCAGCTCGGGAGGTCGGAAGGTGCTGCCATACATTATATTGTACAACTAGGTTTAGGAAAAAATATGTATATTATTGAAACGGTTCCGTTTCAACCTTCTTTGCTTTGAATATTTTTTACAGACTTCATTTTCGTCTTTAAACTTTTGAAATGCGAACTGGTTTATCTAGGAGTTTTTAAGTTTGTAATTATTTAAAATTAAATCTAGACCACATTCAAAGGTATGCAATAGAGCTTGATATTATATCAATGTTATTGCGGTCAGGCTATTTTAATGATGTTTATATTAGTTTTTATTAATGTGATACGAGTAGTAGTACTACTTGCCCCGACATGAGGACAAAACAAAAAATATTGGTCATAAAAATTCTTCAAAGTATTTTTTTACTTATCACGATGCAGTCAAAAATCAATGCTATTGTGGTAACATCATGAATATCTTGTTGTCATCCCGATATTAAAGATAAATAATACTCTATAATCAATCGATTGGTATTGGTTAGATGAATATCTCGTATGTTATAAATTGGTAGCTTTTTATTCCTGGTGTAAGCCAAACTCAATCTTGAGATGTAGTTAATGTAAGGTCGGCGAACGATTTGTTTTACGTCTCGCCATAAAGTGTTCAGTTCCAACATGAAATATATCGTAGTGCACTTATCTGTACCAGAAGCACGCTATCATAAAATACCCAAGTGGTGGTTTATAGCACTCCAGTGATGAGGGCTTCCAAACATGAAGACACATGTGTGGTTAAGGGACGACAGACATGTCGCTCGTTACGTACCCTTTCAGATTTAAAGGGATTTCTTTTACCTCGATTTTCTTGTAGCTTATTCAGTGTCACACTTTACTGTAGTTTGTGTGTCAGGTGTGATGAGGAGCCCTAAAGCCTGGTAAAGACTGCTTTTTCACCAATGATAGAAAAACTTTTGTAAACGATGTGATTTTAAAGAAAAATATTATTTTAATACGTTAGAGATAGCAGGGCCAGGAGGAAGACTGTCATACAGCCAATTTGTTATCAGTGTCTTAGTATAATTTTAAATTTACCGGCGCTATACCCTATCTGTCTACCCTGTGGGGGTCTCGGCGAGATGATATGTATGTATGTTATATTAAGATATATAGAAAAATATGTGCAGCGTTTCATGCTTGCGTCAGTTATATCTGACACTGCACTCACGCCACTGGCTACTCTACAGGTATATAGGTACAATATACATTGAAGTGCGACCTCAGCATAATTTCATGATCGGGAAAATGAATTCAATTTGCTTAAAACCTCAGCCCATACAATTCAAGTCAAACGCAACAAACATTGGAATATAAATTAGCCTATCGGCAAACAAATGCTATACAAAGGGGAGATCGTTCCACGCGATTGACGAGAGGAAACACACGGACCGCCTGTGAGGAATCGATGCTTTTGTAGATCTGACCTCCATTGTTCAACTACTCGATTGACAGGTCATTGTATCGAATATTTGGTGCCAACCTTAGGTGCAGTTAAAGCCATAATCTTGGTACACTCCTCTAGAACAAACAAAAATAGCAAATAAGCAACGCCCTACTTGAAGCAGTTAACAAAACGAAGCTCATGACTGCTTACAATAGTAGGGTTATTGCTGGAAGTTACCAATGAGTTATTAAGAGGCTCGTGTTAGAAGTATATAACTGCGTATTAAACATCTCTCACTCTGTGCCAAATGATCTTGCCCCAAGCAGAGTCGATACTAGTCATCAGTGACTGAAGAACAAACATGCTATATTGTAAATCATCCTAATAGGATTTCAAAAGACAAGCCCGTCCCTCTAATATTATTTGGGGCGTGGATAAAACCCGCGACATTTTGCACAGAAGACACTATAGCAGAGCCTTTAGCATCGTTATATAAAAGTTGATCAGTCATCTTTGTGAATATATTCTACAAACAGGCTTCAGTGTAATAATGTCCACTCACAAAGGATCTATGACGAGATACGTCAACGCCAGTTTGTACCAATTTTGTACAGATCGGTAAAACGTGTTTCATTTAATCCAGAACCAATCCTTTGCCGCTGTGAAACTTGTAATTAGTTCAAAATTCCGGTTACCTTTATCAAACCAATATCTATGAATCGGAACTACGGTTGAACTGAAATTAATTATTAATTGGGAAAATAACCCTTATTTTCATGAAATTTTATTTAGCGGAAGGAATTGACGTAATGGGAAGGTTCATTTACAGATTAGTGCAATTTGCAAGGCAATTTTATATTACTGTACGATAAAATGTTTTATTTTGAACTTAATAGCAGATATTCGATTACATTTTGAATACCTTTCGAATTCTTTACAGCGTTCAAGACGATATTAAACTTATCACAAATATTTTCTCCATCCCACCACTTATTCTAGATACAAACAATAATTCTAGATTGCTCTCAAATTCCAGGAATGTGTACAATTATTGATGATGGCAGTAAATACTGGCAACTTAATATAGTTTAGTGTAAGTCACATCGTGAAGTAATTTCTGCACGATGTACTTATTTGGCCGGATCCCAAATGTGTTGCCAGCACCATAATTTGAGACTGATAAAATATTTTTGTGCAACGTATGTCCTGGTGGGTTCCAAATAGGTTGTCGTCATGATCCATATTAAGTGTGGAATTTGATTATATTGCACGTTAGTTTTAATAATATCCTATAAAATTTTGCATTTATCTACATAAAGATATGGCAGGAAAAAGAGGTTGATGAGCATCACACCTATATGCGAGGGAGATTAGACACCATCTGGTGCAGCTTGGATGTCTCTTCCAACAGGTTGGTTATTGCTGCCAGCTGTCGTCTACAGTCCATATCTTCATACAATGCCGTAGAATACTGGCACTTAAATATTTTAAGTTAAGAATGTAGCTTAATTGACTTATTAAAAAAATAAATTAAAATATCTTCCGCCACCTAATGAGAGCTCCTCACAGCGACCTTATTCTTAGCCTCCTGTTACTGGTGGGTCAATGTTTCATGGCATCCAGCCACTGGGCAGCATAACCCTAATCGTAAGCTAATTCTAATTAATATTAGATTATACAGTAGCTTATAGGTACATATCCATTGTCCAACGTAATTCACGGTCACTTACACACCACTAAGAGGTACCTCTAAAGGCCTCTAATTCCCGTGTCGCAGTTATCACATCGATCGGCCGGACGCGCCCTGAATGTCGGAAGCACTGATTACACGCCAACGTGACTCGCTTCAGAATCACCTGTTTCCTGGACATCAACAGGAAGACATATCTCTTCATTTGTCTCTGACATGAGAAGCGCAGAACTTTATAATAGTTACGCTTTCAAATGTAGCCTTTGGTGAAAGGCTCTTATACGTCAGGAGCTTGGTGATATGTTAAAGGGATATACTCTGCCTAAACTTATTTCCCTAAGTGAAGCACTACGTAAACGTCCGCGATGAACATAAGTGAGTGGAGCAAATGTATCGGCTGTTTACTTTATGAGAGTCGTAAAATGTTAATGAATATTAAGGTGATGGATTGCCGCTAGTACTTTACGTCCAGAACCTCCATAACGTGAAGGGTGAAGGCACTCATAAATTTGCTCAATTAACTCTCTTTATCTCTTATGTATATTAGCAACCCTTGTTGAGTCTTGTAACTGGTCGAAACGTCCCTGTAAGAAGCATCGCATAAAATACGCATATACGAATTCACACATTAAAATCCCGATTCAAGGGTGGTTTTTCCTAGCCATGTGTTCAATGCTTCATTTGTTTTTATTATACAAGAGTGCCAAATAACCCTGAACTTGAACCCTAACGCTAACCCTAGAGCATATCACCATGGTTTCCTTTTCTACCAGTACCGGCATACCACCGGGGTGAGGTCAGGAGGTCTACCTCCAATTCTGAATGGGAGATCCACTATGCCTTACCCCTCTTCTACAGAATATTGCAGCTAAGGTGTAGCTAATGAAAATCTCATTTTATGCTACTATGTGTCTAAACTGTTATATGAATATGATATTGTTGTAATAAGTGCACAGCCGGATACATATTTAACGTATACATATATGTTCTATTATCGTATTTATCAGCAGTTGAAAAGTGCAGTTCGCTCCCGGTAAGCATGGGATGGTCGGGATATGATTACGGGATTATTTTTTTACCTAAAATTACCTACGTAATTGTGTGACGGTCTAGCTGGTGGAAAGGCCATTTAAATTTATAAAACATCACAATAATAAAGTATAAATATTTCTACGTTGGGATATTTATACTCCTTGGTTTTCCTGAACGTGAGAGATACAGAGATATAGAGAGATTTCAAGAGAGGTAGGGCATAACGGGTATCCCATTCGAATTTGGAGCTGCCCGACTGGGGCAGGACCTCCACCTTATAGAAGTCCGTAGCCAAATAACACTATTGTTTGTGTTCTCTGCCTACGCGGTAAATAAGGTCTCCAGTAATGAGCTCCTTGGGGAGGGGGGAGGATTGTTATATTGTGCTGGCAGCAGAGAGATTAGTCCCATTATGCTGCCAACACAGTATACTCTCCGAACACAGAGTGGCAAAGCGCAAGTGATACTTCGGTATTTTAAGCGTAAATAGACTGCGGTAACCGTTTTTCCATCGGGTGGGCCGTATGCTTGTTTGCTACTCTTGTTGTATACAAAAATTGATACAAATTGGAAGTTTTACATGATGTAGGACATGACCTAATGACGTAGGTACATATGTACATATTGGCTGTACCTACTTTGTACGGAAAAGCTATCGTATTACTGACGAGTTACTGACTTCCGGTGCAGCCTTAACTTGCTGAACTTAAACATGCGCCGCACTTTGTCTTCCGCGCAAGACGGCGATGTAAAGTACCCGCATATGTATATTTTACAAGACTAAACATACTAAAAGAAGTGACGGAGATATTGTCTCTAGTACTCAATAGGCGGGAATGACCGCAACGAAAATACAAACGACGGTGTACGGTCACTGATTACTACTTACATTCCATTTTTTTTATATTTTTTTTTTATACAACAAGAGTGGCAAACAAGCATACAGCCCATCTGATGGGAAACGGTTACCGTAGCCTATTTACGCTTAAAATACCGAAGTATCACTTGCGCGTTGCCACTCTGTGTTCGGAGAGTTATAGTGTGTTGGCATAATGGGTTTAATCCCTCTGCTTCCAACACAATGTAACAATCCTCCCCCCACCCCAAGGAGCTCATTACTGGAAACCTTATTCACCGCGTAGGAACACAACACAAAAAATTGTGTTATTTGGCTACGGACTTCTATAAGGTGGAAGTCCTGCCCCAGTCGGGCAGCTCCGAATTCGAACGGAAAACCCGTTATGCCCTACCTCTCTTTTTACATTGTGCATCATCCACTGAATGGAGTTTACTGTCAGGTCACATTTGAGACCATTATTTTACTAAAAAGCTTATAAAGTTGTATATCAGTACTGAGCCACTTTATAAAATCCTTTAGACATAATATATTTTTGATCCGTTCATTCTGTCCTCCTAACCTACAATGATTGCTGGCTTGAGTGCACCAGATAACGAATACAGTAATATATATTTTTTTAATATTTCAGGAATGTATGTGGCCCATATTCCCTGTTGAACGCAATATCACATGCTACATTGAAGTATGTGTTGTCAGTGTTTCAGGTAAATGATGTGGGCGTCCTTTGTGCCGGATGTATACAGCCTTCTGTTGGCTGTGTTTGTGCAATCAATCACGTGCATTCACGCGCACGGATTGTGCGAGTGCTACGGGCGCTGCGGGCGTGTTCGGTGATGGCTCCAATTACATCATTCATTTACCTGGAAATTGGTCTTAATTATTTAACTTTGAGAAGTTTAAACGATTTCGTCGCTCTTCTGTTGAACTTCATACTCAGATCATTTTTTGTATAAACTTCAAGAAACTCATTCAACAAAATATGAGGAGAAAAGTAAGATGTAAAATATAACTACAGAAATAAAATACGGACTCGCCATCTGTCACGTTAGCACCTAAAATATATCTCTGGCGGAAAGTGGGTGTGTGGGTTCTACCTGTACACCACTGCCTACACCTTCGGGGACCCTTGTGGGAATGCGTGAGGATATATGAGAAATAAAACGGAGTCGAAATACCGAAATTGATTGTGCGATATATCGTGTTGCTTTAGCGGCGGTAACAGCAACAAATCCAGCATCATTATATGAATAGTTTATCGGCAGTTTACAGGATGCGAGATCAAACGCAGCGCGCCGCCCGCCCGTCCTCCGAGCGGCGGTGCAGTCGAAGCTTGCTGATATATGGGGCGGACGTGTCAGCTCACTACGAAACCGTTTTGATACATTTCCTTCCGCGGCAAACGCTTTTCGACGTAATCCAGTCTTGTTTCATATACAAAACACGTTTAGCGACAGCTTTCGAGAAGGATGAAGTTAAGATTTAATTTCTGTAAAGAAACATTCATGGCCACCCTTCACTTCGCACTATTCCTTTTGTTTAGAAAAGATGAGTCACACCAAGACTTTTACAGTCTTGACAGTCAGCCAGAAAATGTAAATTCCAAGACGAACAAGCGTGCTTGAGGAATCTTTTTGTTATCTTATGATGTTGGAACCTAAATATATCTCCAGGTATTTTTCACACCATTACCAACCCCTTTGGAGGAAACTCTTGTGAAAGGTTTCCTTGGCGTGCATTTACTTTGTTGCTTATAGGAAGCTGATATGGTGATAAAAAGTGTATGTTTATTAAGTGAATGTCAACAATCTGAAATGTGATGGAAGAATAATGTCGGTCCCGATTCTGAGAAAATAATCGCTGTCTTCGCCGGGAGCCTCTCGCGTTCGTTCTTGCATATTGCCGGACTTCAGTATAAATATTCAACTGGCACTATGTGTCTACACGCGAGCCGTGGTGGCCAAGTGGATGAAGTAGTCGCCTGCAACACAATATATACTATTAAATACTGTACTAAAATATATTACGAGTTTATCCAGTTATTAATCTATCAAAGGCGTATGTATAGTCGTGCTTGAGTAACGACGATGGACTCGCCATCTGTCACGTTGGCACCTAATATACCTCTGGCACACCTAAAGTGGGTGTGTGGGTATTACCTATACACCTCTGCCTACCCCTTCGGGGACCCTTGTGGGAAGGCGTGAGGATATATTAATTATTATTATATCCTCACGCCTATCTATCTTCGTCCCAAATTTCGTTCCATTGCGTCCTGGTGCGATTGCGCATAAATACATACGTACATTCTCATAAACATTCTCGCAAAGTAATATTCAAGTAACTTATTTACTTGGATATTAAACTGTTTATATAGAGTTATATTACAATGCAGTATTTGTGTAATAGAAACATTTGGGTTCGTTTCCTTCCAAAGACTTAGTAGCACCGTACATTTAATAACAGCTCATTATTTCTGCCTTCAACAGAAATACTATCCAATACCGATAATAAATAAAGTAGAATGAAATCGAGAACAATGCTAAAAAACTGTTTTACTCTCAGACCTCGAGTTGGTAATATCGAATACTAAAGTTTCGTTGAAAGCAAACCGAACAAAAGGAGATCCTAAAAAGTTATTTCACTTTGATTTGCAACTGAATAGCCAAATCCCAAGCTGTATCAACATTATACTTGGGAACCATTCATCGTACTTAAGAAGTTCTAATTTCACTCTATTTCGGCTTACAATTGAAATAATATCCCCCTTGTTTTCACGGACTGATCACTATTCAATTTGTTGAATATTATCTTTTTCATAAAAGTTGGTCTTTGCGGTCACCGCAAGATTTTAAAGCTTAAAATTGTGGTCAATCGTGAAAGGCAGCGCCCTTCGTGTAGAAGCGAGGAAAAAATATTTGCAGTTATTTTGATATTATTTTTTTTATACAACAAGAGTGGCAAACAAGCATACAGCCCATCTGATGGGAAACGGTTACCGTAGCCTATTTACGCATACAATAACGAAGTATCACTTGCGCAGTGCCACTCTGTTTTCGGAGAGTTATACTGTGTTGGCAGCATAATGGGACTAATCCCTCTGCTGCCAACACAATATAACAATTCTCCCCCTCCCCGAGGAGCTCATTACTGGTAACCTTATTCACTGCGTAGGAACACAACACAATAAATTGTGTTATTTGACTACGGACTTCTATAAGGTGGAGGTCCTGCCCCAGTCGGGCAGCTCCAAATTCGAACGGGAAACCCGTTATGCCCTACCTCTCTTAAAAATCTCTCTATTGGACTAACTGAACCATCAGACCGCCGACAACAAATAATTAAGAGCTGATTTTCCATGCTAATTGGTGGGATTCGAGAGGGTAGCTTACTTAATAGTGTTTTAATGATATATGGTATGTAATTTATTGCATTTTTTTACAAGTTAAGATATGACGTTTCGCTTATTCACGCGTTAGCCATTTTTTTGGTACGGCTTACCTTTGGTACCTTTCTTTTTTTTCACCCCACGCCACTGGCGTTTTGTATTCCACAACCCAATGATATATGCACATTACAACTCCCACTATATCACAACACAGGGTGCAAACAACTACCTACGTGGGAGTTGCATCTTTTGTATATAATGCGATATGAAATTTAAGGAGCCGTGGTTAGACTACTTGCCTGCAACACAATGATTGCAAGTTCGAGTCACGACTGGACCAATGAGTTTATGAGTTTTTCTGAACTTAAATACAGAGATCAGTCACACAACGAGCTTTTCGGAGGAGGAAAGCATCGAGAGGAAACCTGCATACGTTTGCGAAGAATTCAAAAGCGTAAGTATAGTCGTGCTTGAGTAACGGCGACGGACTCGCCATCTGTCACGTTGACACCTAAAATATGTCTCTGGTGGAAAGTGAGTGTGTGGGAATTGCTTACACACCTCTGCCTACCCCTTTGGGGACGCTGAGAAGGCGTGAACATATTTATATTTACAAAATCAATGAAAGATATTTGTCTTTCTCTGCCTATATCGTGAACGACGTCGTGATAAATTTACCTTAGGGTAGTTCTACACAAATTGACCTAGTGCCAAATTTAGCTAAGCTTATCCCATGGCGGCGGATTACGTACTTATACAGATATATAGGTATAGGACAACCAATATTAAGGAACAAACACATGTGATCGAACCCGCGAACCAAAAATTTCGCAGCCAGGATCTAAGAACACTAGACCAGACGTGGTGATTAATGTGTGCTATTTAAGTTACTATAATATTTTGTGTTATCAAAAAGAGTTCGGTCGGCTGGAACAAAAACTGGAGACAACAATATTAACCAAAGGAATATACTTTACGGCCGCTGAAACTGTCGTTTTAGGCTCAGTGAACAAATCTGCGGCCTTAATCCGTAAAATCAAGGGTTTTATTTCTTCGGCCATAAAAATACTTTTTCTTTTCAAATGCGCTATAATTACGATAAGGTACAGACAATTCTTCATTTGAACAAAGACCTCTTTTGTTGAGCTACAAACCTTCAGTTTTAATGCGGCATTTCTTATTTTTAGCAACGATTCTAAACCTTAAAATTACAAAGATAGGATTGTATAATTGACGAAAATATCAAGGGCGATAAACCTTTTATTATTCCCTCTTAGAGTCCGTATTCGTATATACTTAGTATCAAACTAAGCTTGTACTAAGGGACTTAGACAACGACACTGCATACATTTATTATATAAAAAAATACATTAACGCTATGTAATACTAAACATTTAAAAGATTAAAAGGTTTTCAAAAGATACTAATGATAATTACCTACACAAAAATAACCTCAGCGAGGATCAAACCTGCGACCGTCTACTTCCCACATTTGAACGCATTAAATGCCCATTTTGCTAGTAATTGTTGCCATCGCTTTGTAGTATTCATACGACGCTTGGTGGCTTTTATCTTTATATATATAATTCTGCTGTGCTCAAACTTCGCTCAAACTTGTTCAGAGTTACTGGAAAATTAGATAAGAAACTACCTGTACCGGCCAGCATCACTCGGATGAAAAAAAATAATTTCCTGAAACACGATCGCCGCGCCACCTATCTAATACCGGGTCTAATTTTGAATTTAAACCATTCTCGACTCCACCTAAGGCACAGAAATTTTCCGGCCACTCTGGCCGCTTATGACATGCAGAAGAAATATATTTATATAAAGATTTCCAGTTTTACATGCATTTGAAATCTCATCAACATTTGATTTTCGAAATTTGTATCGGAAATCTATATATAATAATTAGGTAGTAAGTAGTAAAGTAAAATTAGTAATTAATATGTAGTAAGTAGTAAGGCAGCACAAGCAACTCGTAAGAGAATTGGATACTACCTAATGCCACTCGATCCTCTCGTGTTCGTGCGATACTTCACAATTGTTATTATTGTAAGGAGTGAGATCGGTAAGGCGATGCCGCGGGACACACTTAGTACATAAATACATGTTATGATGACTGCCATACGAGGAAGGCAGACATAGTATATAGACATAGTAAAATTGCCGTCATGAGACTCAAAATGAAACTAAAGTAATCAAACTCTTTTAATCAATAAGATTGTGTAGTAAGTAATACATTGAGCTAACAATAAAGTTGTATTATCCTATGTAGAGAGTGAGCCTCGGGGCCTTCGTAAGAATGCGACCACTATCACTACATTTGCACTCTTTGTGAACGCCAACGTTTGTCTGACGTTTTCTCACAATCAGCTGTTTCAATCGGCGTCTTTGTCCTTTTGTACGTGTATTTTGACAACCCCTTTCTTTGTGAGAGACTATCTAAATAATTCAATGTCAAAATGTTGGGGTGCGGACTTGGGGAAGGGTAAATATTTTTCCAATATTAAATAGGCAATAATATATTTTTATTTTTATATTATATATTATTTATAAATAGGCTTTTTGGTTCGATTTATTTGGTCCATTAATCACTGTTGATATTGTGTGCACGGCTTCGGACACAACTTACCTATACATTTTTGTATAGTTTTGTAAGTATACTAAAAACAACGAAATCCTCTGTTGGTGGAGGGTGCGAAGACATATAATACTAATAGAGCAAAATGTTAACTTTATATTATCTATTTAACTATAGAAATCTGATTGTTGATCTCATCCAACAAAACCCATTTATAGACCAGCCCTTGTGAAAAGTTAATGCTCATTAAAAATCCCATACACAGCACATACGCACGGAAACTTTACGTGTTTACATTTCATTAAGTAGCGAGGTTAATGTCGAGAGAGCGCCAGGTCCACCCTGGGCGCACGCGGGCGGTGCTTCACGGTACGGCTTATCCCCTGTAATTTAATGACACGTTTGACGGAACTCCAATGCCGCTACGAAATTTCTCATCATACTGTGAATTGCAAAAGAGACACCACTATTAGCGGAGAAACAAACTACTTATTCCAAAAAACTTTTTGGAATAAGTAGTTACTCACTTCACGCTAGATGTTTCCAAAAGAACTTCACATCACTCAGGCCGTGAAATTAACCGATTGTTTCAAGTGTGTAGGCGTTCTGCATGATTGATAGCATGCGTAGTTCAATAGGGCAATATTAAAATGCCCGTAGTGTGTAATACAAACAAACAAATAATTGTAATACGGCATATTGTTTATGATTGCACTCCAACTTTATGTATTGTTACTCAAGTGAAGTGATCAAACGGGAGCGAATCGAACTGGCTGCTTTATTCGGAAACATCAAACGGTAATGGCGCGATGTGCTCTATTATAAAGGAGTAACTTCCCGCTGTACAAAGGCCGCCACAAATTTTTACGACGCTTACGTCGACGCTCGCCCAACAAAAGATGCAATTAACGTTTTATCACCACCTTTGGGTCCGATCGTAAACGCTACTGTTTTTATATAAATTCCATTAGAAGCTTTATATTTACACGCCATTGAAGGCTAAGGGCCGGCCGTACAAGGGTCCGCGCACATGAAAGAGTTATTTATGGAACGATCCTTGTATGAGCAAGGGAAACTGATGCGTCATCATCAATTTACTTTGGCTTCGATAATGTTACGATGAAAAGTAAATAATGCTAATAGCTACCCGAATACGGGAATTTGGCCCATGCATAATGGTAGGTGTGCCATTATGAGCCATGATGAGCCGTGGTGGCCGAGTGGTTCGAGCCGTTGCCTGCGACGTAAAGGTCGCAAGTTCGAATCCCGACTGTACCAATGAGTTTTTCTGAACTTAAGTACAGTGATTAGTCACACCACGAGCTTTACGGTGAAGGAAAACATCGAGAGGAAACCTGCATACGTCTGAGAAGTAATTCAAAAGGCGTATGTATAGTCGTGCTTGAGTAACGGCGATGGACTCGCCATCTGTCACGTTGGCACCTAATATACCTCTGGCGGAAAGTGGGTGTGTGGGTATTATCTATACACCTCTGCCTACCCCTTCGGGGACCCTTGTGGGAAGGCGTGAGGATATATTATATATTATTATATTAACAAGAAATTCAAGACTTATTTTGGTTGAAAAACGGCGAACCAATAATTTTATTTATTTATTTATTTATTTACACACACACACTTTAACATCCTTACAGTAGGTATACCAATATGATGTTAAAAGAAAATAATAATAATAATAATAATATTAATAATAACATTAATAAACTAATTTACAATATAACAAAATACACTTTAAAAACTTATGTTTATCAAATAGTTTCTAAGAATTTTCTAACTGTTTCTGCGAGTTTCGGCAGGGTCTGGTGATATATATCTATATCATTAGACATGGTGTTGATCAAACTAATGGCTCTCGAAAGGGGAGCGTATTTGAGCAGATTTGTCCTGGGTGTGGGCTCGATATCCGAATAAAATAGGGTTGGAGTACCATTGTGGTCTGTGAAGCAATTACTCAAATTAAAATGATAGACTCCTGATTGGTAAAAACGTCATAAATGAAGAACACGTTCATGTGATCGCGTGAACGGAGTAGGCAGAGAGTATAGAACGCCAGTTCTCTCTAGACTTACATATCTATTTCGCTTCGTCTACATTCATCATCCCATTGAATTATTATATTATAAATATAGTATACCCACAGAAGTGTAAACACGGGCTGTGGCCCCTATTACTTTGAAACTATGATAATTCTCCCGAATGAGAGTGTATTAAAGATATTATATAACTTTGTACAGAGCACGCTGGGGATCAAGTTATCTTAAAGACGTTTCGCAAGCGAGTATTTCCAGAACGTAAAGGTAATAGAATCCTTAGCGGAGTTGACACCGCGGAACGAGCACTTTTTCTCTCTAAAATTCAATCAAAACCAAGCCGTTTACTCCCCGAAGGAGTTTTATAAGGGAAATCTCATTCGGAGATGTAATAGGATTAGGAAACGCCGGTACGTACTCGTAAGGGTGTGTACTTCGCTACAATTATTTGTTTCGTATTAGGGGTATCACGTAGGGCTCGGCAATCTTATGAGTTTTTATACGTTTTCGTTTAACTTTCCTTGTAAGGACCAGAATCTGTTCGTATCACGTTCGGCCGCTTTTCACGAATAGCGCTGTCACTACGACTCAAACATGTGTATTACCATCGGTAATAACACTCCTCAAGGAAATATTTTTCATATTTACATACGATTGGCGTTTATAATAAGCAACATGATTTTGAACAAGAAGTCTGATACTGGTTATAGTGCACAATCAATCATAATTCCTATTTGAAGATTTTAGGTGCCATTGTGACAGATGGTGAGTCCACCGCCGTCACGCAAGCATGACTATGCATATGTACGTCTTCTGAAATTGTTCTCAAACATATGCAGGTTCTCGGTGTTTTCCTTAACCGTAAATGTCGTGGTCAGACTAATCACTGTTCAGAAAAACTCATTGGTCTATACCAATTAGTATGGTCAATGAGTGGTCTATACCAATAGTCAGGATACTAAATCAATGAATGACCACGGACAACGATTCAAATTACCAACGGAATATTTGTTGGTAATTGGAATCGTTGTGTTGATCAATGTGGCCACACTATTGTGTCCTTGACGTGCCTCTAGCTTAAAGCAGTTAGTTGGTAGTTAAATGATTACAACACAAATTCATCACCAACGAGCTAACCCTATTCAATATCCATTACGGCGGAGACTAGCAACAATACGTAAAGCGGGCTTTGGACACGGCCTTCTATTTTATACCCTTGTAAGGTAAACCGTAAACAAGCTGATACACAACGTCACACGCCCGCCGGGACTCGCATTATTAATCTGGTGGTACTTGCTATTTTTTACTAAGGATCTTTAGCGTGACTAAGCAGCGCTCGGGGATGAATACTAGTGGAATCAGTCGCGCAAACCTTACGATGAATTGCACTGAATGTTAATCAAAGAGGATTTTCTTCTTAGCTTCAACCATCTAGAATATTCTGAACTAAACACTGTTAGGGTTGGCGCTTTATCTAACCGGATAAGACTGGCTAATAGGTAACTTTCAAAGCCCTTTGCCCTGTGAGGGACACGGCTTGAGGACATGTATGTATGTAAAATACTCAGAACCTCCTAAGTATAGAACGACCTGGACGTTCACAAGGTATGTTGAATTGGCTAATGCCCTGACTTAACGTATTCTGGGAGGAATGACGGAACCTCAGTACGGTTTAAGTAGTCGTCCGAATTACCAGACGTTATTTTGATAAGATGCACAGATTAATATACGTAGTAGCCACAGAGTCAAGCCTATCTTCCACCGCAGCGTCAATTGTAAATTTAAAATTTAATACTTTACTACAGCATCGAGTGTAGCTCTTACGTGAAATTGTTAACATGTTTATTTATTCGTGAATGCGGCATCGTAATTGCTCGCGTTACCAACGGTATTTTCCATTAACGCAATATCGATGGAAATTCATTTGCTCGTGCTTTTAAAATGGATTTCATGGAATGTTTGGGCAATTCCCACGCGGGCTGTTATGCTGGGAATAATCCCACGTCGTGTGAATGCTCTCACTATTCATGAACAGCTTTTTTTTAATACGATTATTAGACACACTGTCCCCCTTAACTTTCCCAGTTAGAAATAGTTGAAGCTATGGACTCAGATAACTATGAAGCATATGGTGAACTGCTGTGGATTTTAATAGGAGATAAGTTTTTCCGAATAGAAACCATATAGTTATACAATTTTCCATATCTTTGCGACAACCTATATTAAAAAACTCAAAGAGTTTAAGAGTGATCGCTAAGAGTTCGAAACCGGTGAGCATGAATAGATAAGTTATGGGATCGAATATGGAAGCGAAAGATGCCTAAGGGATTCGTGAAGGACTCAGCGAGTATGGTACTTACATATGAAACATTGTGCATTCATTAATCAAGCATACAATTGTAGCAGATACTAGAGTTATTGCCGCTGCGAAGTCATGTAGTATTTCATAAATTTGAATGAAGTTCTGAATTCATTAGTACAAACGAGGCACCGGCGGTCGACGACCACTCACAGTTCTCAGTCAGTATTATCTCTCGGGCAAACGTCGTCTAGCGTGGTAATAGGGCTGCCCCACGTAACGACCGTGTATTACTACTTAATGGACCCTACTTGCCCACTCGGTGCGCTAATGATACTATGACATTTGTATTATTACAAGTGGCATTATAAGAACACAGTAAAGTGGGGACTCTTCTAATACAGGCTATTAAAACTTAAAAGAAGAGATCCCAAACCATGTTACATATAACTTGTAACAATAGAGAATTTATTTATTTTGTACTCCACATGTATCCACATTACAATTATACTAGATGTCCCCTACGGTTCCCCTGACGATACATTTAATATAAGAGTAGTTGCCACTCCACTCCCTTGAATAGAAGCTCTAGCTAATATATATCACATATATTGATTGATTACGTCACTCTCACTACTCACGTCACGTCATTACGTGATTAGTCACGCCATGGCATAGACGGTAAAGGAACATAGAGATGAAACTTACTTGCATTTAGCAAGATATCCATAGTTGTATGTTATTAGTCGTGCTTTGTTCGCTTTATTTACTACTTATATACAGCTTCGCTGAATAAGAGCCCGATATATAACATATCCGAAGCCTTATGACGCATTCACAAAATAGTTCAATACTCTGCCACTTGGGAGTATGAGGCAAGGGTATAATAATGTTATATAGATATAGTTATATAAAGTGTGTGCAAGAAGAGGCAGAGGAAGGCCACGTTCCAACTACCTAGATCAAATAGATCGGAGTCTCAAGGACGGGAACGTTAAGGGTACTCGAAACCGACGAGCATGTATGAAGAGACTGATGAATGTGGACGTTGCGAAAGAAGTATGTAAGTCTAGAGAGAACTGGCGCTCTATACTCTCTGCCTACCCCGTTAGGGACTTGGCGTGATGATATGTATGTATGTATAGATATATCTACTATATATATCTAGGAAGTTTACAACATAAAAGTTCATCAAGGGAAAAGGATTTGTTGGGTCAGCAACACGCGGGTTATAGTCGTCAGTAGGCGGTGGTAGCCGGCTATTTCTAACGTTTTTCTCTTTAGTGTTATGATAAAATAAAACTATCAGGATAATACATTAGTTTCCACAAAATAATAGCTTTTTATAAGCCTCCACGTGCATTGCATAAGAGCCCTTGCTACGCTCGCGCTACACAATCAAGAAAGCATATAATAGCATGTCAGGACTCCTTAATGTTGGACAAAGCGCGTTGCTTGATGCGTGGACAATGTTCTACTGATGAAGCCTTGCATTTGTTGTTCCCTAACCATGGCAAAGACTGCATTAAAACGGTGCTTTGTGATGTTTAAAAGTTTTCAGCGTAATAGTATTTTTCATTAATCTTATTCATTTACCATAATCATTAGCTAGATGATCCAATCATCCGAACTATTCGGATTCTTGTGTAATTATAATAAATATAATATAATACCCTCACGCCTTCCCACAAGGGTCCCCGAAGGGGTAGGCAGAGGTGTATAGGTAATACCCAAACACCCACTTTCCGCCAGAGGTATATTAGGTGCAAACGTGACAGATGGCGAGTCCATCGCCGTTACTCAAGCACGCTATGCATACGCCTTTGAATTTCTTCTCTGACGTATGCAGGTTTCCTCTCGATGTTTTCCTTCACCGTAAAGCTCGTGGTGTGACTAATCACTGTACTTAAGTTCAGAAAAACTCATTGGTACAGACGGGATTCGAACTTGCGACCTTTGCATCACAGGCAACTGCTCGAACCACTCGGCCACCACGGCTCTTAATTGTGTAATTGTGTACATGTAAAATATGGTTGTAGATGTATCACCGATATGAAAATATATGCACAAAAGCATTAAGTAAACAACGATTCATAATTAATTGAGCCCGCACAAGATATCCCTTGTGCGCGCTGAAAGCACATGAATATTGATCTGTGTAACAATATGCTTAATGGGTTTTCGCTTGAGTACGCGAGTCTATTGCGGTTCGATCGGTTCTCTAGAGCTTCGCATCACCGTTCAGTTTATGTTAGTAATAACATCATTACATTGTAGCCATGAGCACAATGTCTCAGCCTCCCATATTCATCTGTTGAATAAGTCATAACGTAATCGCCTTGGTGTGACTAATCACTGTACTTAAGTTCAGAAAAAACTCATTGGTACAGTCGGTATTCGAACTTGCGACCTTCGCGTCGCAGGCAACTGCTCAAGCCACTCGGCCACCACGCTCTCACGAGCTTTGCGATGAAGGGAAACATCGAGAGGAAACCTGCATACATCTGAGAAGTAATTCAAAGGCGTATGTATAGTCGTGCTTGAGTAACGGCTGGGGTATTACCTATACATCTCTGCCTACCCCTTCGGGGACCCTTGTGGGAAGGCGTGAGGGTATTATATTATATTTATTATAATTACACAAGAATCCGAATAGTTCGGATGATTGGATCATCTAGCTAATGATTATGGTTAATGAATAAGATTAATGAAAAATACTATTACGCTGAAAACTTTTAAATATCACAAAGCACCGTTTTAATGCAGTCTTTGCCATGGTTAGGGAACAACAAATGCAAGGCTTCATCAGTAGAACATTGTCCACGCATCAAGCAACGCGCTTTGTCCAACATTAAGGAGTCCTGACATGCTATTCGGGGACCCGTGTGGGAAGGTGTGAGGATATTATTTATCTATTTTTAAATCTGTGTCAAAAATCTTAGCCGGACAGAACAAGTAACAGTGCACAACCAGATATTTGTGTCCACTTTATTATACGGCAAACTTTTACGATGCTTAGGTTAGTGAATTAGTAATATTTAAAGTATATGCCAGTTGGAAATTCTGATATCGTATTCGGATGTTAGTGCTTTTAAAAGAAGACTCGAGCACCTTGTGTCTACAAGCTACGAATGTATGCTACGAGAATGCTACGAGCTACGTGCTATGCGCAATGGCATAAATCCTATAGGTTACTAGCGGACTATCATCACTCCATGGTCTTCTCAATATAGCTTCGGCCGGCATAATAAGGAAGCGCTGTGAATATAATAATGTTAGATATGATACAATCTCTCAACTTTGAATACATGAAGTAGATTTGCGGGAAATTTTTATGCGGCGATTGGGTGCTATCCGTTATTATATTCAGAGTTGAACTTCAGCTGAAACTACCGCACCTTGTGACGTTGTAACGGGGGCAAATGGGGATGCAGTTCCTGCTCTTTTAGACTTAAACACTCGCTTTTTTGTACTTCTTGCGTCCAATAAATATATAAAATTTACCTCGTTAGTTATACTTTAATGCCTAAGTGCCTACCAGTGGCGTGGGGTGAAAAAAAAGAAAGGTAAAGCCGGACCAAAAAAATGGCTAACGCGTGAATAAGCAAAACGTCATATCTTAACTTGTAAAAAAAAATGCAATAAATTACATACCATATATTAGTGTGTTAGTTCACCTCCCAAAACTACGGCGAAATGTTATGTATGGTGCTTGCGTTGCGTTGTATGCAATTTTTCCATGCGACAGAACATGCTTGCTGTACAGTTGTTAGTTTTCACCACCTTCACCATACATGACATTACTGGTATCATATGAACAGTGCATGTCGAGTATGATAAAAGTGGCTTTAAAAAGCCGTTTTAAAGCACACGTCACTCACACGGGGGTTATAAATATACAGCCAAAAAAAGAACTAAAATAAGTGAAACTTAACTTGCCAGCATCATCATCACAAACAAATACCAGCAGGAATACCGCAGTATTTATTTTTCTTACTACAAACCGAAAAACAAAATAACATGGACATGACATGGAAAGCAAAATAACTTATGTAATTTTCAACTGCCGGTTATCCAATCGTATTATATCATACATAGAACTGTGAAAATGTTTGAAACACCCATCCTTACGTCTATAATAAATTTTCATATCGGGACGAGCCCGTCCATGTTTAATGATATATTTTTTATTTTCGAAAGATCGTTTTGAGAACGAAGTTAACTCATTTAATAGGTAATCTGTAAGACAACAACCTATTTGTATTAACGCCGCCATTTCTAACCTAACAGACTACGTGACGACAAGAAACAAAAATAAACAAACAAACCTTTACGGTGAAACAAAACAAACACTGTGACAACACTAGGCAAGTAAAATTTCACTACTTTCGTTTTTTTAAACCATATACCACAACACTATCAAGCTTATCACATATTACAATAGATAAATTAGCATAACAAAACAATCCGTGCAAATACGCGCGAAATAATGGCTAGGTGAGGTCAATGATTGACTTTGATTTGATTGACTCTTGAATTGCTCTGATTGGAGGAAACTTTTCAAGCGAAACGATACCTTAACACATAACAAATAAAGATTGGAGGCTATCTGAGATCGGCTTATAATCGCTGTTATATCGACGAATGGTTGGATGTGGTAGTAATGTCTATGTGTGCGTGAATTGCCTACATTTTAACTATTTGAATTCCCAATATTATGAGCGAGTTCCCCAGCCGCCTACTACGTGAAATCGTGTATGTGGGCGTTTGCGCGATTTCACATACATTGCGTTTTTGTATCCAGCATATTGGAGAATATTCTTACAAAGGGCGCAATGTAATTATGTCTCTGGCGATATTATGACTACATAGAATAGTCGTACATGAGCGCGAATCTGCCAAGGGAAGCCGGTAGGAATCGTGTTCTAAGGACGCTTCGCCACTGGTGCCTACTGTTAAATATTTAATTAATATTTATACTTGGATGTATTCCTGTGCAATTCTGAACCGTTTGGCGATGTTGGATAAAATTCAAAGTTCATATTATCATCGACCTCGAATACAAAATAGAATGCAGGGCTTTAGAGCCCTTTCTGAAGGGGATTCATATTTACTCTGAATCCTAATTCGTGTCCAGTGCGCTTTTTCAGGCCGTTTGAAGCTATGTATATCGCAGCAGGCACGTAATTAAAATTAATTATCGGGTTGGGGCAGCCCCTACCCTTTAACCCACCCTGAACCCATAATTCCCCAAATAGCCCCTCGTACGAATTTCAAAGGGGATCATGTATTAATTTAAATATACAGGTTAATATGAAATTTATTTGAGCTCAACACGAAGGGATTTAAAATAATCCCGCCAATATGTATATTTCAAAGAGAAAAAGTTCTTAATCCGATCGCTTGCGGTCAGCTGAATCTGTTCATTCATTCCGTTTAAAAACTATAAATACTTAAAATGCGTTCCGTTTCACTGTATTAACGTGAGTGAACACAAAATATTGTTTGTCAACATCTTAAAAACATCGAAACCCAATTGCCGCTAAGACCCGCGGATTGCTCACAATGTACATATATGTATAATATATTTGACAGTCTGGTCTAGTGGTCTGAGCTCCTGACTGCGAAGCTTGAGCTCTTGGGTTCGCGTATTGTGTATTTACGTGCATATATATATGGTTGTATAGTTACCATAACACAAACTATACCAATTGTGTTGCTATATAAAATTTGAATAGATGTAAAATAGGAGCCACAGTGCTAATATATCATAATGCTGACCTGTTTCTTTCTGAAAAAAATCATGTGTGAGTCATGTGGTCCTAGTATTATTTCAACATATTATTATCTGATAGAATAGGAATTCTAGGCAAACAATGGTAAGTGATAGTCTCACTCCCCCTGAGCCAATTACCAGGCTTTCAACTCAGCTAGCCGGTTATTGTGATATTACTCAGTGCACTACTTTTGTTTACTGTCGTTAAAATATTGAATTAGTACACTTTCATTTATTTACTACTCAAATTAGGCTTCACTGTTTACTATTTTAACGTAAGGGACTACACAGAAATAGCACTTATGATGATATATGATGATGATGATACTGAAGCTAAAATCATAAAAACAAATGAACATAGACGTTCATTATTTTCTTTTTTACGTCACGAGCATAAAAGGGTTTTTGGATTGCCGGCAATCGGTGGACACTGGAGGTTTACCGCCCGGCTGTATTCGGAATCGGGTATCGCTTGACAAACATCGACCGCGGTAAACATGGGAACCGTTTACTCTTTGCGGCTACCAAACGCGCATAATATTTGCGTATGTCAATGGGTTGAGTCGGGTTAGATAGGGTCGCCGGGAAAAATTGATGTTATCAAAACGTACTACATTTCCATAAAGTAAAGAAGACCTTTTCATCTTGCTGCGCGCTTAAACGTATATGCGCACACAAACAAAGCTGTAAACGCCATCTTTAAGATTTTTTATATTAATTGTATAGAGGCACTACGGTGGTACTTCAGTTCCGTGATATTTGAAAGACATGGTCAGGTTACTAGCTTTAAATACTAAAGAGGAATATCTTAGTAGCTCATCTGTGTGTTTTCAAGGAGGGTATGTAAATATATTTTTAGGGTTGGCAAAGGCGAAAGGAGGCTATGTTATGTTACCCTTAACAGATACACTCGTGCCATACAGATTTAGGTGCAGGCGCTTAAAAAGTGGGGATAGTTTTCGTGGTACAGTAAATATATTGAAAAGCCTAAATTTTGTACACATATGTTTCAGGAGCCAATGTGGCGGCTTATTTGTACTTCTCAGTCACATGCCGATACAATTTATTCCTCAGTTACTAGTGATGTGACCAAGTGTACAAAATCTATGAAAAACTCATTGTTAGTGGTGTACAAACTGTAAATCCACTTGAGGGTGGCTCATTATGCCACATGGAGTTCATATATTTTTATTTTTACATTTAAAATAGTTTTGGTTGTTCCATGTTCACTTTGTTTCAGAGAAACGTTTTTGAAAAGAATTCGTTCAGTTTATATTTAGCCGGGTTAATTATAACCTCGTTTGTATGCAGAACAATCTGTCACGAAAGCAAAGTACGCTCGTGTGGGGAATGACGAGCAAGGTCTCGCGTAACGTGTGGTGTTTGAAGTTTGAATATATAACATATTATATGTATGTATATTATGTACTCATTAAAAATATTGTAAGCTTCTCCGTAATTTTAATAGATATAATAATCTAGAAACACTTAAACATTTACATTTCAGTATGTTGGGTGTATCGTACAGCTTGTGTCATACCCACCCCCTTAAAAACTCTCGCTGTTTTTACCCCACTATGATTTTTTTTTATACAACAAGAGTGGCAAACAAGCATACGGCCCATCTGATGGGAAACGGTTAGCGTAGCCTATTTACGCTCACGGAAAATCCGTTATGCCCTACCTCTCTTTAAAAGTTATAGTTAAATTAAAGTGGAGCTTAAAGTTACAGGTATCAAATCGTCGTAATAACTCTGCTTCTGGTTATAATTTTGAATTAAGAAGAGTAATGTCTACCAAAAATTAAGGAAGCACTAGGAGATAAATCAGAGAATTTATTTTATCTGACAACTGAAAAAAATACGGCGAGTTAAATTTAAGATTAGGCTTGTAATTCATTGTGAATTATGACTAACCACAATCGGAGACATAAATTATCTTTTTAAATAATATTTTGAGGCTAACCCGCCTGAATTTACATGGTGGCTTTGAATGTTGCTGGAAAACTTTCACCGTGCTGAGCTTTATTTCCTTTAAGTTTTTAGGTGTAATATTGGTACAATTATATATTGACATGTTAATAAGTATTTATTTATTTACAATAACAACAATTAACAATATTTACAAAGAACAGATGAAACTATGTATATTCGTAAATAAGTATATTGAACAGTTGCTGATAGAAAAGACTGTGTCTGAGAAGATCGGTTGTCTTTGTGGGACCTTCAATAAGTTTTCAATGTACCTTGTGTTGAATAAAAGTACTTCTGGAAACGCTCAGGCTGTAGAATGAGTTCCCTGTAGAGGTTTTCCCTGGAGAGTACAGCATGGAGTTCTTCAAGAAGGGTGTGAAAAGATTCCTGCAGGGTCGGCAACGCGCGAGTGATACCCCTGGTGTTGCAAGCGTACATAGGCGGCAGTAACCGCTTACCATCAGGCGGGCCGCATGCTTGTTTGCCACCCAAGTGGTATAAAAAGCATATCATTTAATTTTTACTTCGTGCCAAGTTTTAATTCGTTATATGTAATTAATTATCATACCAATTTGTTAATTTGTAAATTTACTCTCACTCACGATTTAACTAGACTATATATATACCTCCTCTTACTATGTAACATACTTCCTCTCACTAAGAATAACTTAAATAATTTTAATTAACCGTACACCACATTCTCCTTAAGTATATAATTATATTGTCTACCCTTGCAAGGTACGTAAAACTTCTCACTCACACACACGTAACACACTCACCACATGATACATACATACAACTATACTAAACCCACAACTATACTAAACACTAACACATAAATTTTTTAAATATTGCATTTTCACTTATTACTAGTTAAATATATGTCATTGTCTTAGTTTAAAATTGTTAGCCGTTGTTATCATAGATCCTTTATCCGTAAGGCTGCACTGTACACCTACTATTTCTAGTTGTGTAATAATGTATACCAATGGAGTGGGGTAATGGTGACCTGTAACACGGGTTTACGTTGTAGACCTACCTCAGGCACCATTCTCTCACAAAGTTTGCATATTACTATTACTTACTATAAGCCCACCACTGTAACTACTGCTTTGTGAAGAGAAAAAAAAAATAAATGATTTATTTAAATGATTAATTTTATCTTTTCTTAATAAAGTTGTAGCAGAATATTCATACTTCTGACAAAGGACATAAATACTAATTAGATGAATTAGGCAGCGGAATGTAATAAAGTTTTTGTTAGCCTGACTCAGGGCTCAGGGCTCAGTGCTCAGGGCCGTCCCACAACGGAATAAATATTATTTTTATAAATTACTACCTACCGTTTAATTTTCTTTACCTATCCAGTTTGTAATCTCTAAAGTCTATAAAGGTTGCTATAAGGGTTTATTTATTTGGCACCGTCCATCTCATCCATGACACCATCGACAGTGTCAATGGACGTGTGGAACTGAGTGTCGCCATTAGAAGGCAACTGCAATTGTGCATCAAAATTTCAGACCAATGGTAGTCAAGTGGTTTAAGTAGCCGTTCAATCAAAGTCAATATTGCAGACTAGCTCTGGCTTGTAACAACGAGTTGGAAAACATGTAACAATAACTAAGATGTTTAAGTCTTGCCTGAGAGACGGCAACACTCTGCAACCCCGCGAGAAGCTTTGTGAAGTTATAGAAGATTTATACTAGTTGTCAATGTACGGAATCTCTTCAAGATACTATATATCCCGACTTTATTGGTACGTTTTATAAGCATCTTTATTATCTATACTAATATTATAAAGAGGAAAGATTTGTATTTAAGTGTGTTTGTAAGGAACTGGCTCAAAAAGTACAGGACCGATTTTAAAATAGGCTATATTAATTACAAGAAAAAAACATATGCCAAAATGTTTAAAAAATAAATGTCCACCCGTGTGGTATAAAATAAAAAAACTTTACAGGGGCGAAGCCGTAGAGCATAGCTAGTTACAAAATTTAAAAAAATGTCATCATAAGTACATATTTAGTATTTAAGGGATTTTATTATAGGATTCGAATTATAGTGGCGAGGTGAATCGTTCTAGGATACCGAGCTACCTACAAATTACTACCTACAAACGCAAAGGCAACAAGACCTGTTGCTCGTCTGCTAATCGGCTTTAAGTAATCAATCAAGTGCGTAACGCGCGCCGCACAATATTGACACCCACTCGGCGCTGCGCTGGGATTAATATGGCGCCGAGCGAACGACTTAGCTCACAATTATTGATCGACTTACCTCAATACGGTGTAAGTAATGAGCTCAGTGGTCCTCATTGTTCATGAGTACCCACGGCCGGCAAGCTGCCTAATGTACACGTAATACTGCATGCAAGAACGTGTGGGGTATACACAAACACATTCACGGCCAAATGGATATAACATTATATCTAAGGGATTGATCCATCCATCCATCCAACCACCCTAGTTGGTAGTAGCTCTGTCTTTCTGCAATGCGCTGTAAGAGCGGCCATGCTCACAACTGACGATATTTAAGAGGAGAAAATCGAATGCGCTACGCTAATGACGTCTTACGTGTAATTTTTTTGACACCGGTAAGGAGGGTATACGACTTGGTTGTCATGGAAACAGATGGTTTTTATGCCTTAGAAAAATATTAGAAACAATTAAACAATATTAAGGTGTAGCTAGTAACGCTTACGTTTGAAAATCAGGAATAGATAATATAAGTTACTTAAAATAATATAAGAAATAAGTAAGTAAGTCTAGAGAGAACTGGCGCTCTATACCCTCTGCCTACCCAGTTAGGGACTTGGCGTGATGATATGTATGTATGTAAAAATAAAGAAAAAATCAGTAACTCTCAATCTTTCTTATTTGTCGAAAACTTAGCAGTTTCCGAGTCCCCATCAGTGTTCAGGGCTGCCATTAGCGCCTCGCAAGCTATCCGTCTAGCCTACACACATTAATTTTGTAAATAAGTAGCTCTGACTTGCTCAGAGAGCGTCATAAATGGCCCGAACTCCATTTAGTAAATTACATCACATCCACTTACATACAGCGCAGCGCTAAGCACGCTTTATTTAGTGGCTCCAGCAGTTTATTTACGAGAACATTTTAGCCCATCAATATTTAGGCTACGGAGTGGGTACTGTACAGGTACAAACAGATAGTATTACAAAGCCTTTTTAGAAGTTAAATGTATATTTAATTTAGTTACTATCCTAAGTGACTTTTTCGTGCAGTGGTGGCTGAGTGGTTCAATTAGTAGCCCGTAGTAAACAAGTTTGCAAGTTTGAATCCCGACTTTACCAATTAGTTTTTCTGAACTTTTACCAATGCACCTGTCGCCATAGTTCGTCTCCATACCTCGGAACCAAAAAGGAACGCTCAGGCAGTGGAATGAACTCCCCGTTGAGGTTTTTCCTGGAGAGTACAGCATGGAGTTCTTCAAGAAGGGTGTGAAAAGATTTCTCCAAGGTCGGCAGCACGCGAGCGATACCCCTGATTTCTGAAGCGTCCTTAGGCGGCGGTAACCGCATACCATCAGACGGACCGCATGCGTGTTTGCTATCCGTGTGGTATTAAAAAAATGCTTCTGCAGGTAGTTTCGTTTCTTAATTATGCTAGTACAGCTATGCCATCTGGTGTTAATACTAAGGTATTTTTATCAACTACAACGCGATTGTTGGCGAATACGGTATATTGTTACACACATTTTTATACACAGTTAGGCACAAATGATGTTCAGATAGGTTTCATAAATAAAACCAATAATGTTTCGAAGTTACTAAATAGCCTGTTATTGGCGCCCGTGTCTGACCTCATCCTATTGCAATACGTCGTGAACTCAATTTGCATGCGGTCACGTAGTGCGCCGGGATAATGTGCATGCCGGCCTCTAATCCCTCCTTATGAAGAAGTTCCACAAATACCGACCGAGGCACTGCTCTGGACGTGAAGGATTCTGAATATATGTTCTGAAGAATATGTTATTTTGTTTGGAAACCTTGCCAATAATGTTTACGTCCAAAAAAGCAAACATGCTTAGGGACACCGCGAAACGAAATTGTTATCGATAAGCTATGGCAGTCGAGTGGCCAGAGTAGTCGCCAGCAACGCAAAGATGGTCAGCGCGAATGTCGACTATAGACTTAAAAAGTCACCCCTCCCTCCACCCCTTACTTCGTCCGTATTTTATTTTTCCCCTCATTTTTGTCATATTATCTTCCGTTTCCAATGGGTTTCACTCTACTATAATGTTTTTCCACTTTTTACCATTTTAAAGGCTTCTACCCTAGACTATATACCAATGAGTATTTTCCGAACATATGTAGTGTTAATCACACCATGAGTTTTACGGTGAAGGAAACTTCGACACATAAACTGTATATGTTTGAGCAGAATTTTACATTGGTATGAGTCTTGCTTAACACCTGAAAATATTTCCAACGAAAAAAAGGGCGTGTAATACACACCTCTTTATCCTTTGGTGACTTTTGTGGGAAGGCGTGAAAATATAAGATATGATGTTATTTAGCTGCAATCTTGCGTGAGCATGAGAGCGTGTTACGCAGGCAGGTCACGGGAGGGAGTAATTGCCACTGACTAATAGCACACTGATTTATTGCGGAGATGCGGTTGCTTGTCTCGCACACTCGTACACATATTTTATTCAGATATATATTATGTACTGGAGCAGCTCAGATATTGAACAAAAGGTCCCGTTGAGATTTCTCCACTTAGTCTGAAGTTATTAGGTGGTGAGAGCGAGGTATGAACGACGAGAATCCAATTCATCCCTCATTTTATTGTATGAATAATATTATTACTTGATCATAATATTCATTATGCGTCAACAATGTTTTATTATACATTACATTGGGATTTTGCAATTATTACATGCCATATTATTATAAACGTGTTATATAAAAGGAAACATTTTAGTTTTATCGTCATGTTTTCGAAACATTTTCTGCGTAGATAAGCGGTAGTAGCAGGTTGTATTGTAAGTGAATCATAATATTACTATGAAGAAAGGAGTGCTTACTTTGGTTTGGTTTGCAAATATATGTAGATCGTTAACATATAAGACCAGTCAAGAAATGTTGAAAATTATAGCCAAAGTGCGTGCAAGCAGCGGCAAAGGACAACCATGATCAACAACTAACATTGATCGAACACTAAGCGGAACCTCAAGAGTACTGCTAGCGGGCGAGCATGTATGGAAAGACTGATTAATGTGGATGAGGTCTGTTTATCTAAAGAGCTCTTCTCACTCTGCCGATCCGAAATTCTGATACATCGATGAGAATTATGATATAATGTTTAAGATAAATACCAGCTCAGCTTTGATATAAGAGATAAACGTATAGCATACTGGCTGTGCCCCTCGGCTACGCCCGTGTCAATTTTATTTAATTGGTAGATTTATTGTCTGGATTTTTTTTCAAAATCAAAATCAAAATCATCATGTTCGTCCTACTTCCTATGGGACAGTTGAAATTACGTCAAGCAGAGTTGGTTTAGACTAAACTGGTTAAAAAAAAATCCAAACGTGGAAAATAGCTGAAGGTGGAACTGGAGCGCGGAGTCGTTCAACGGCGCAAGATAACCGCAAAAAGTTGGTCCAACGTTTACATTGAACAAATATTTGTTCGCAAACACTGGCTTTACGGGATAGTGTGTTCGCTCTCCTTTACAATGCACGAACCCGATACACTTTGGCACTGAATACGACGACATACGACATTGAAGATGGTCATATTGCATTCAATTATGATCATATTCTATACAAAGAGGAGCTTATATAACCCTGATGGATAGTTCTGTGAGTCGCCTGCAACCCAAAGACTGCAAGCTCTAACGCCGACTGTGACAATAATTTTTTTTTCTGAATTTAAGTAATAGTATGGTAGATAAGAGTAGTAAGTAGAATGATTAATCACACTACAATATTTTCTGTGAAGGAAAATATTCAAGTGAAAGTTTGCATAAGTGTGCCAAGAAAAGTCGTATAAATAATAGGTCATGAGAAACGAAGGTGGACTCTTCTTCTGACACTTTTGCACGTAAATATTTGTCTTATGAAGAGAGAGGTTTGATATACCTCTGCCTACCCTTTTGGGTTCGACAAAAGACTGATCAAGCAAATAGCCTAATTAAATCAACATTAGGTATAAGTATTGTCACGTCGCTCGTCGCCGCTCGCTATCTATTGATGTCTACCGAATAAATTACTGTACGCGGTAGTCCTGAGGTGTAAATGTCCTTAGCTCTATTGCTATTCAGAAACCGAATAGGAGTTAAGCGCTTTTTGACTCTTCGGGGCCCATTCGTCGGATGGCTAAGGAAATAAAAGAATTACATTTAGAAATTAACATGTGTCTTACTAGAGTAATTCCGGCGAGAGGTTGCACCAGCCACTCTGTTGTGGCGCATATGATTGGCTAGGACGACGTTTTCTGAAAAGCAAAAAAATATATTAAGAGAGGTATGGCATAACGGATTCTCGTGCAAATACGGAGTGCGAAGAGAACGCGCAAGTGATACCTCGGTATCGCATCAATAGGCTACGGTAACCACTTCCCATCAGGTGGGCCGTACCTACGCTTTTATTTTATACTACAAGCGTGTGATTGCCACGCTTACGCTTAAAACGCTTTTTTTGCTGTGAACACTTAATTAGCGCGGTCAATTAAATACTATTGTAACGCGGAGGTACGTCGCACCCGAGAAATGTAGGTAGGAAAGCGCTCGGCTCGTTCACCACTACATCGCGATCTGCGTATTCCCCCCCGAGTCCCGCGTCCCTCGCCCGACAAGAGCATCGGCTCGGCACGAAACTCGCGCGCCAGTCGCGCCACAGCAGCAGATAAGAGAAGTTGTTACTGTCACTCATTTATACTAACGCTATTAAATTTGCGTTAAGCAAACTCTCCTTGTAATTAATTTACACTATTATTTATTAGTCAGTAACTAAACTGAAAGTAAGCATAAAGTATTTGAGTAACAATAAAGGCGCCGTTAACACTCAAAATGAACGATAATCACCAGCGGCCATTATTGCATATATTTTGTTAACTCTGATGACGTTTATGAGTAAATTTTAATTTCGTCTGAAGCGAGGCTGAACATAACATTTTCATAATGAGTTTGTAAACGGTTCATAGCGTCGCTTAATTAAGAATGACTTGGTTTATTAATTGAAACGAATCGTTCAAGTAAATGAAGATATAAGGTGGATTGACGGCTTGACATACATAGTGATATGGTAACAAACATTTACGTTGCGGGAATCGAGACCGTGACCTTTAGTACCATAACTATTCCAAGGCTGTGCTACTTTGGTAACTGCACTCATGTAGACTCGGATATCATTTACAGGATAGTGCTTCCTCGAACAGGTGCTGACGAATAGAGGTCGGATGCAATAGCAATTGAGGGAGTACTTAGTAACATCCATACATACTTATCATCACGCCGAGTCACACGGGGTAGGCAGAGAGTATAAGGCGCCAGTCCTCTCTAGAATTATATACCTCTTTCGGCCATATTCATCAGCTTTATCATACATGCTCGTCGGGTTCAAGTACTCTTGACATACATACGTATATAGCATTAACTGCTCGGTAGTGTTTTGTTCCTGGGTTAAGTAAGATCTCCAGACCGCCTTAGCTAATTGCATAATATGTTCTCATACATGACAAAGATATTATAATTAAATTCGAACGAATCGAAACTTGTCAGGTTAGTTCTTTACATGTATCGCAGATGAGAAAAGTCACACAGGAGCAGGTGTGAATAAATAATAATAAACTTAATAATAATTAACATACAGAATAAATCCCTAAAACTCCCCCAGGAACCGTCAGATAAGGATAGTGTTATCAAACTATTATACTTCACGCGTTTGACACAGGGGTCTGTGTATGAGTATGGGAGGGGTTAGGCAGATGGCGAATCCAGCGCCGCTTCCCAAGATCGTGTTCGAATTTCACCTCAAACGTAATATGTAGATTACCTCTCGATGTTTAAACATTATGCTTGACTATTATTTATTAGTAAAGATGATTTTCGCCGTAAGCATTGTAAACTTAGTAACGTCTTGTCAGATTTGTTGGAAATACGTTAATTGGAAGATCGTCTTTATATAGAACAGAGGGCTCACAGTTACCTAGCGATTGTTTGCTCATCATTAATATTCATTGCGAATCTTCCTTTGACTCTATTAGTTCGCCGAGACGCCATCGCTTCGAATAATTATCTTATTTTATTCCGCCATCCGTGTCAACTGCTGAATATTGAATTACGGCATTGATTCAGATTCAACAATATAATGCTTTGCTTTTTACGCAATCTCTTTAGAGGTCTTATATCGTTTTCTGTTTTTTCTATTGGTCTATTAGATTGTTTCCCTGTTTATGCATTTACGCAAACAATTTAGTATTTTTATAATTAAGTCCAGTCGAGTTTATTTTTGAAATTGAACGGAAGCTGTCTTCCTAGACAATTGTATGTTACAATATATGTAAAATGCATCCATAATTACTATTTCGGATTGTATTTAACGCGGTCTTCTTCTCACTCCATGCATTCAATCCCTTTGTTCTTATATACCGAACGATAAATAACTAATTTTGCTTCATCCCCGTATCCCTCCTGTCGCCAGTATATCCACTATATTGCCGGGCGGGCGGGCGTTATACCGCCCAAGTATTTATGGCTCCTTTATTTAATAACAAGCAGGAAACATTTGTATGTGCAAACCTTTGTCGTGTAGCTATTGTGTGTATTATATCTTTAATGCGCTTTACGTGTGAGGCCTACTGAGTGGGCATATCGCATTTCCTCGAGTAGTTCCAATGTTAATAATCTCAGAGTAAGTACACGCTCAGGCGGAGGGCACTTGTGTTGTTTGTGAATTAGTCGCTTAGTTTTATAAATGTATTCTGATACTTGTAGTGTTTGGATAGTGTGGAGAGAATAATCCTTTTATTGGTAAACTAATGGCTTAATGATTACCAAAATTACTTGTAAAATCATATTGTACTGAATAAAAAATATTAATTTATTTATTTTTAATCTCACTAACATCTATCTTTACAGGTTTCCCCAATGCGATAGTGTAGAACAAAATTTTAAGATAATTAATATAGATTTCTTACTGTTACTTGGGTAATAGATAGCGGCTGACAGATGAAAATGTATGACCTATTTTTAGCGTCTATTATAAATAGTTTAAATTCTAT
The DNA here is from genome assembly GCA_016069955.1 of Drepana arcuata. NCBI lineage: Eukaryota > Metazoa > Arthropoda > Insecta > Lepidoptera > Drepanidae > Drepana > Drepana arcuata. The sequence continues at coordinate 36,779 of JACCPG010006299.1, read as the reverse complement.
AAAGTGGCAAGAATCAATTTAAATTAAATATATACCTCCTTGGAGAAGTCTAAGGCCGTAAGAAATACGAAAGTGTTGTGAAAGTAATTCAAATGTTCTGCAAGAAGTGAGCAAGCGCTCGGTGGAACTCGCAACAAACTTGCCACTTAGCCGGGTAAGAGGCAAGTATAAACAATTCCAAATGTATCGAATACATTAAACCACGCCAGGCCCTCGACAATACATGTTATTATTACTAATGGAGTTTTCATTTAAAGGAGGATGCTTCTTGCAACATTAGTGGGTGGCCAGTGGGCGGAATTAGGTTACATGGAATTTAGATTACAACGTGCTTTGTCATACATTGCTTATATTAGCACATTCATAATCTTTCACAGGGTAAGCAGGGAGACTAGAGCACTTGTTATTTCAACACACCCTTTCATTTCATCCACTTTCATCATACACGCTCGTGTCTTCCCTTGCCTATTCTTCCACATATTCGCTTTCTTCCACACTTCCTGTCCTTTCGCTATTCACTCTTTTGTTCGCCGCACACCAGTTTCTTTGTGAATCTATTTTTTGCGGATTCGATCTGAAAGGGTCCCCGAAGGGGCAGGCACAGGTGTATAGGTAATAACCACAATATTAGTTTTGTGTCGTAGTCAAATTTAAATTAACTCAAACACACGACTTGATAATTTTATCTGCAGATTCAGAATATAGATGTTAGGTATTAACGCCAGTGGCGCGGAATGTCACTGTTCAAGCGAACCAATTGAATGATTAATAAAAGTTTATGGATTGTTTAATTTGCTTCAATGTAATATCCTCATCTTCCTCGCCTTCCCACAAGGGTCCCTGAAAGGGTAGGCAGAGGTGTATAGGTAGTACCCACACACCCACTTTCCGCCAGAGATATATTCGGCGGCGAGTCCATCGACGTTACTCAAGCACGACTATACATACGCCATTGAATTGCTACTCAGACGTAAGCAGGTTTCCTCTCGATGTTTTCCGTCACCGTAAAGCAAGTAGTGTGACTAATCACTGTACTTTGCTAATCACTGAATTTAATTTGCTTATTGTAGCTATTTTTTCATCACGTCAAATCCCTAACGGGGTAGGCAGAGAGCGTCAGTTCTCTCTAGTAATTTACAGTTATATTCTATTATTTATATTAAGTATTGATGATGAAGAAAGGCATGTTACGTTGGTTTGGACACATAGAAAGGATAAGTGAAGAAAGATTGACGAAATAGATATACAAAGCAAAAGTGTATGCAAGAAGAGGCAGAGGAAGGCCACGTTCCAACTACCTGGATCAAATCGATCAGACTCTCAAGGACGGGAACGTTAAGAGTACTCATAACCGACGAGCATGTATGAAGAGACTGATGGGTGTGGACGAAGCGAAAGAGGTATGTAAGTCTAGAGAGAACTGGCGCTCTATACTCTCTGCCTAGCCCGCTAGGGACTTGGCGTGATGATATGTATGTATGTATGTATTAAAGTATTGATTAACGTGTGGTTGTTTGGCTCCTCCAATCTTTTATTATTTATTTGCATGTTCGTTTAAAAATGCAAATAAATAATAAATTGCTACTACGGAAAATACTTCATCAAGAATAACCTAATCACTGAGTAGTTCCCGGGTGCAGACTCATTTCATAGAGTGCTGTCGCTGTAATTAGCTTTGCCTGAAAGACTTCACTAGCAACGCAATCAAAGGTTTGCATTATAAGTCATTTGCAATAAATTATAAGAACTTGCGTAATATGCACACTGGTCTTACATAGACTAGATATAAAATGAGCAAAAATGCTCTCTAATCTTTGGTATTTCAAGTCCGAAAAAGTAGTATTTGATTAGTGGTACAATCGATAGCAGCGGGTCCATATTTGTAGTAAAGCATTCTTTTGAAAGTTTTACGAGCACGCTTCCGATATGGAATCGTAGTTGAAAGTCTTCGCTGAGCGCCGAAACTCCGGGCAATATGAATGAATTTATTACAGAAATTCCAATTCGTCTCTTCGCCTTATTGTCTGCTATTGTCAAAGAATATATAAATGCCAATATGGTTTTGTGTTCATTCAACTACGAGACTGGCTGAGTACTTTATTACTTCAGAAAGGCCAAAGCTTAATATGATGTCTCTTTAAGAACACAACTTTTAAAGAAATGTTGTGGCTTCTATTGAGAAGCCACAGCATTTCTTTAAAAGTTGTGTTGTACTCCTTGGCATTGGCCAAGGAGTAACCTTCATTAAATGACAAACATGTGTCACAATGGAGTATCACGCTACCTGTCGGTGGAGTACTAGTCTGAAGTGAGAATCCCAATAACTGTCGATCAAGCTTCACTCCTATTCGATGGTGCTTGCCTATCTTTTAAGGATAAAATGAATTTTATGAAAATATCAGAGTAAATAAAGCTTTGTGTCATGTTCTCGGTGATAATTAGATTAATTGGATAAAGCAGGTTGTTTTAATACAAAAATCTTTTTGTGGCACAAATCCTCGTTCAAACGAGGATGTAGACAGAAACAATGAAAATTACTGGACCAATTTAAGAAAAGCCGATTATATATTTTCCTGTAGGACCAGGAGTGTCTTTATATAAGGTGCGCAGTTGGACTACAATGCTTGATTTACTTATACAATTTGCGGTTGAAATGTAGCTGTCTTAGGAGTTTATTTATACCACCGAGGTGGCAAACGAGTATGCAGTCCGCCTGATAGTCAGCGGTTACCGTTGCCTTTCAATACCAGGGTTATCAAGGTGCAGGAGTATTTTTACACCCTTCTTATAGAAATACATTCTGTATGCTGAATGTACAGAGGGAATCACATATTTGGCTCCTTTTTACACAAAATATGAACGGATAATCAGGGTGGTTATGACGGATTGTGTGTGTGTGTGTCTTCTATCTAGTTAAGTAAAATACATACACAGGGCGAACAAACATGGCGCGTATACGTCAAACGTGACACGGCGCTCGCATTCATTCTATCAACGCTCAGGGTACAAGGTACAAACATGCCTCTATGGAATTGGATGAATGAAATTTTAATTGTATTAAATGCTTTCAGAGAACGTACGGTTAGACATTATTCAATGTCATCGTGGCAATAAGCCCGTTTTTCTAATAGCTGAGTTATTAAATACAATATAATATTCTCACGCCTTCCCACAGTGGTCCCCGAGTGGTAACCAGGGGTATATAGGTAATACCCAGACATCCACTTTAAACCAGAGTTATATTTTAGATGTCAACGTGACAGATGGCGAGTCCATCGCCGTTACTCAAGCATAACTTTACATACGACTTTCAGTTGCTTCTCAGACGTATTCAGATGTCCTCTCGATATTTTCCTTCACCGTTAAGCTCGTGGTGTGACTAATCACTCTACTTAAGTTCAGAAAAACTCATTGGTACAGTCGGGATTCGAACTTGCAATCATTGTGTCTTAGGCAACTACAAGAAACATTCCTCCACCACGGCTTTTAAAAAAAACAATATTTCCGTATAAAATATGATACGATGTTTAGAAAGTCCAAAAAGACTGTTAGTTGACTTGTACCGGTGGCACCGAGGCATCGGATAAACAACTCTGTCGCAAGAATGGTACAGCGTTTGACAGGCTCCCAAAGGACCGGACAGAGTAGGAAATAAAGCTGCTGTTACACCTAAGCAAATACAGCATCGCGACCATTGTCGAAGGCGCGCTACACTTTATACTACTGAGTTACACTACTATTGTGTAACTCAGATTCAGCTACGTTAACTACTCAGGTGTGTACAGTCCATAAAATGATTCGGGGCCGAAGTTAAACCTACCTTGTTTTCTAAATCGTCTCTTCTTTTGGGAAAGCAGACAAAAGGTTTGTTTGAAAGATGTACACTTCTAATCCCTTTGGACATCTTACTTACAGATAAGTTTATTATAGACCCTTATAACACAATCACAGACAGGTCTAAAGATACCTATTCATTTTATTACAATTCTAGCACATATAACATTGGCTACAATGTGATAAATGGGGTTCTTTAAAAACTTAAGTTAAAAGTAATTTCAACGAGTCCATTCAGCGCCTTAAACACCGGATCCATTCACGGTGGATAAGCGGAGCTGCACCTCTGATTTACCGACACAATCCAGAGCCATTAGCGGAATTAGCGGATTACTCCCCGTTGAGTTATCGCTAATTGATCCCATTCATGCAGACAGCTTAAAATATAGTATTGATTTGCGTAATCCGAACACCAATCACTATCAAGACAATACTAACGCTGCTTTCATGGTGTAAACTACTTTTATCATAGTCTATTTACCTTTAAATTTATACTACATACATATCATCACGCCAAGTCCCTAACGGGGTGGGCAGAGAGTATAGAGCGCCAGTTCTCTCTAGACTTACATACCTCTTTCACTTCGTCCACATTCATCAGTCTCTTCATACATGCTCGTCGGTTTCGAGTACTCTTAACGTTCCCGTCCTTAAGAGTCCGATCTATTTGATCCAGGTAGTTGGAACGTGGCCTTCCTCTGCCTCTTCTTGCACACACTTTTGCTTTTGTATATCTGTTTCGTAAATTTTTCTTCACTCACACTAATATAATACTAATAATCTGAATATAGGTATATAAATTACGTGTCACGTTTTTCACGTGTTTTTTGTCCACGATGGGCTCCTAAACTACTTAATCAAAATTGCACACAGTGTGCAGTTTGAACCAACTTAAAAAATCGGATAGTTTACATAACAATTGGACCCGATAGGTGGCGCTGCGATCGTGTTTAGGGAAATTTTACTGTTTCACCCGGGCGAAGCTGGGCGGGACAGATAGTATAATAATAAATCCTCACGCCTTTCCGCAAGGATCCCCGAAGGGGTAGGCAGAAGTGTATAGTACCCACACACCCACTTTCCGCCAGAGGTATACCTTTAAATATACTGGAGATTAATCCTTTCATCCTTACTAATATTATAAATGTGAATGTAAGTTTGTTTGTTACGCTTTCACGTAAAAACTACTTAACCGATCGTCATAAAACTTTGTACACATATTCTTGGAGGTGTTAGAAGTAACATAGGATACTTTTTATTTAAAAAATAAATCATTTTTACGACAGAAAAAAATGCCGTTTTACTAAAATGGTGATGGCTTATATCCAGGATTAAGACATAGAATAAATTTGAATCCCGAAAGATTCAAAGCTCTAATATGATAAAGGCAAAAATATGTTTGTTGCTCTTTCCACGCGGGCGAAGCCGCGGGCATAAGCTAGTTCTAAAATAAACGATAACCTAATGAACGATGTAACTAATTAATCTACGTGTAATTTTCTAGATTCGCTTTGTGTTCTGTACGTTACATTATATAATTCCTGCAGGGTCGGCAGCGCGCAAACGGGTATGCTGGGCATACCAGAGGTATCCCTGGTGTCGCAAGCGTCCATAGGCAGCGATAACCGCCAATAATGTGGTATAAAAGAAAACGTAATTTTCCTCTAATCGACGTGTGCTTTACTACACACACGTACTACACACTTCCCTTCGAGAACTCTTGTGGGAAGACGTATATCTTGTAAGATAAAACAATGGAAAAAATCAAGATCGATAGCTCACGACACGTACCATCAATATTGTATAAATAATACTGAGCAAACATTTCCAGCTGTGGAGATTGATCTTCGCTCGTTGTACATTTACGTAGGGGCATAAATCATTCTGTTCAAATAACGGGGCACAAAAACTTTGGCCGCAATCTGCGACACTTCCTTCTACGATAATCATCCGAGGTTACTCAAGCTTATAGAGGTCAATTCATAATAATGTAATAAGTCGCCAGTCTGCTCTTGTAACTACACTTTAGTATTATCAAGCCGCAGTTACAAGGTGCATAGAAATTGTGCAGTAGGTATAGATAGTGACATCCACGAAGACACGCCCCACTATTCTTCCTCATAGTTTACAGTGTAAGTGTGCAACCTTCCACTTATGTTTGAGTATTATCGGTATACACTGATTACCTATGAGTGCACACGTATACTACAATAGATTCGGGTCTTACTCCACGCATCCCGTGACCCCCACAAAGATAAATTGTGTGATTGTGTGTGGTGAGACGCGTCTTTCATAGCATATTAACAATGAAGTTACAATTGATTTTCCGCGAAGAAAAAGCACATTTGTATCATCTGACATGTAAATATATGTAATCTCGAGTGGAGTAAAACTGGCTCGGGAGACGTAAGAAACTACACAATATCTTAATTCGGCAGTGCCTTCATCTTACACAAAGTCGTAGTCAAATCGCACTGTAATTGGAATATGTTTCCGGAACTAGAAATGGAATGGCAGAAGCGAGACTCATTTTTCATTTACAGCAGTTTCATCTAACCTGAATTTGGTAAGGGGGACACCTATGGTGTAATTATTGGTTACGAAAACTAGCAGAGTTAAATCAAATCAAGCAAAGGGTTGCTAATGATTTCTTGAAATCTTTAGGCTTCTTCAAAAACATTACTACTGATGATGGCTATAGGTATATATTGCAAATTATTTTGCCTTTTCTATGGTTTAATAACGCAAGAATCGTTTTATAAAATGTAAGATCAGCCCAGTCAGGAAAAAATATTGGACGATGAGGTAGCATTAATGGGAGCTGGGGTTAGAACAATAGCCCGGCCCGGGGTAGCCCGATAGCATGAGAGCGATAGTTGACTGATGATCTTTATATAAATAGTTTTTTTTTTTAAACCTATGCTTTTTAATCATATTTAAAATCTGGTTAAAAAAGCCGTGGTGACCGAGCGGTTCGGGTTGCCTGCAACACAAAGATTACAAGTTCGAATCACGACTGTACCAGTGAGTTTTTCCGAACTCCAGTGCATAATTTATTTAGTGCCACCACGAGCTTTAGGGTGAATAAATCATTGAGATGACTAGTCTGATTGTCAGGCAAATTAATTTGTCATGTCAATGAAAGTTTTCTCTTTACGATTTCCTTCACCGTTTAGCTCGTGGTGTGACAAAATACTTAAGTTCAGAAATACTCATTGGTACAAAATCTCGGTTAGAAACTGCACTTTTTTTATTGCAGGGAATCTTTGATATCATGTATAAGTATAACATTTCATAATTAATATTTCCTAAAATACATATTATTACGCTGAGTTCCTCACAGGTAGGCAAAGAGAATAGAGCGCCAATTTTCTCCTCCTCTTTCGCTTCGTCCGTATTCGTCAGACTCTTTATTCATGCTCGCCGATTTCGAGCTCTCTTCATGTTCCCATCCTTGAGTGTCCAATCGATTTGATCTAGGTAGAAGAAACATCTATCTCTGCTTCTTCGTGCATTTAATAAAATAAAAGCATTGTAATCAGTTTCATATAAGCTTTGTTCAAACATTTAAAGTGTTAAAAAATACAACAGCGGAGTGATAAAACCGCGCGCTAGGTCTAATTAATGATGCCAATAAATCCTATAGTTTCATTAGACGGCGTGTTTAGAATTTTAAATGTACTAGGCTTTTGCCTTAAAATTTATAGCAGAGTATCTACTTCACAGGACCATTTGGGACTTAAGACGACTTGGGCACAGCGGGACTTTTTTCTTTTATACAACAAGAGTGGAAAACAAGCATACGGCCCACCTGATGGGAAACGGTTACCGTAGCCTATTTACGCTCACGATACCGAAGTATCACTTGCGCGTTGCTACTCTGTGTTCAGAGAGTTATACTGTGTTGGAAACATAATAGGTCTAATCCCTCGGTTGCCAACACAATGTAACAATTCTCCCCCCTCCCCAAGGAGCTCATTACTGGAAACCTTATTCACCACGTAGGAACACAACACAAAAAAATGTGTTGTTTGTCTACGGACTCCTATAAGGTGGAGGTCCTGCCCCAGTCGGGCAGCTCCAAATTCGAACGGAGAATCCGTTATGACGTACCTCTCTTAAACTTTTGTTTAACTTGAGAGCCACACGACTGATGTAAGACATAAATTCCCTTTATTCTCTTATGTGGTATTATCTTGTGTTCCAATTGTAATGTTTATTTATGATATTTTGGATATAAAGTAGGGATGGACGATTAAACTTTATTTATTAAACGTGAGAGACAGGTGTTATCTCATTGGGTGGTAGGTAGAAAACGAATTCGTCATATTCACATTCCTTCAAACATCAATTTGGTCTGATTACGATCGTCGTACCTCAATTAAAAGAGATAAATTTCTTAGCTATTTTTATAACAGCTCTAAAACTCCGAATACATTTTAATCGTGGCCTTAATCTACTTAACTTGGGCTTGTAGGCGTAGGTACTTTTTAAAGAGAATACTATTTTCGTCCACAATCATAGAATAATAGACAACATTCATAAAACACAAATCAATAAATATGTCACTTAAATATTCTTTTCGCACATTAAATATCCCGCCAGTGTTCATTGCTTTAACGATATTCAAGGAAACGCTCAAACTATGTAAAAGTTTCATTTTGATCTTGACCTGACCGTTGTATTACGTTACAGCCAATTTATTACAATTACTCATCCTCGGAGAATACAAATGTTGTTCAATAATTGACGACCGTCTGGTCTAGTGGTTTAGAGCTCCTGACTGCGAAACTTGAGGTCGCGGGTTCGAATCCCGCTGGGGGCAGATATTTGTGTGATGAACACGAATATTCATACCTTAGTCTTGGTTGTCCTATGTATTTATACATACATCTATCGTTGTCTAGTTACCATAACACAAGCTTTGCTTACTTTGGGACTAGGTCAATTTGGGTGGAATTGTCCCAGGTATTTATTGTAAACAAAAAAATAATAATTGTTAAGTTATTATTATTAGCATGAACTTTAAGAGGTAGATACTAGGTACTCGTGCGTTGCCTTGTTCATATTATAGGCAATGTACTTTACGAACAATGGATTACTAGCTATGTTCCCGCCAGGTATCTAATGTAACAGCCGTGGTGGCCGAGTGGTTCGAGCAGTCGCCTGCAACACAAAAACTGCAAGTTTACTGTACCAATGAGTTCTTCAGAACAAGTACTGTGATTACAAGATACACCACGAGCTTTACAAGATACACCACGAGCTTTACAAGATACACCACGAGCTTTACAAGATACACCACGAGCTTTACAAGATACACCACGAGCTTTACAAGATACACCACGAGCTTTACAAGATACACCACGAGCTTTACAAGATACACCACGAGCTTTACAAGATACACCACGAGCTTTACAAGATACACCACGAGCTTTACAAGATACACCACGAGCTTTACAAGGTACACCACGAGCTTTACAAGATACACCACGAGCTTTACAAGATACACCACGAGCTTTACAAGATACACCACGAGCTTTACAAGATACACCACGAGCTTTACAAGATACACCACGAGCTTTACAAGATACACCACGAGCTTTACAAGATACACCACGAGCTTTACAAGATACACCACGAGCTTTACAAGGTACACCACGAGCTTTACAAGATACACCACGAGCTTTACAAGATACACCACGAGCTTTACAAGATACACCACGAGCTTTACAAGATACACCACGAGCTTTACAAGATACACCACGAGCTTTACAAGATACACCACGAGCTTTACAAGATACACCACGAGCTTTACGATCAAGGAAAAGATCGATAAGGAAACTGCATACACGACAATAAATATTCAAAGGCGTAGGTGTAGTTGGCCTTGAGCAACGGCGATAGTCTCGCCAGCTCTCTCGTTGGCACCTAAAATATATCTCTGGTGAAAAGTGAGTTATTTGCGTTGTTTTATGAATACTGATGATTCACAAATACCTTTAGTTGGCGATTGAAATCTGTTTAGTTTTAAATGACCGGTGAAGTCGTCCGGCAACAACCCTATAGCGTCTTTATTACCCGCATTAAGGCGATGAGTCGACTTGATGAGTCCCTTTGTCTTGCCTCACGCGTCCCCATCCCAGGCCCGTGTCGGCTCCGTCACGCGATCGCACAACATCTTCACTAAATTAACCTCTAATGTCTTTTACGCAAATTATAATGGTATTGTCTGATGTTAGAAGTACCTTTCGGCAAGGATGTCAGGCAGGGTGGCCAAGACATTTAAATATTGACTAAACAAAGTCAATATCCAATTACTAATGAGTTTTTGCAGTTAAAGTAAACAACGTAAGAAAACCAGCAGTGGATTCAAAGACCTTTGAAATACGGCATGACAGTCTTCCAACATGTAGGTAAGTATCTTACCGTAACATAGCCATCGAAGGGTGATTCATTACCATACCATGGATCCACAAAGGTATCTCACTGCGCGGTTTCAAAGGAGTTGAACCTCCCATTGAGGTTTTAGGGAGAGATTCGTGCAGGGCTTGCATCGCATGATACCGTATATATACCGGGTATACGCGTGGTATCACTTCACCAGCAAGGTAGCGCTAACCGCTTCCGATCAAGCGGGCTGCGTGCCTGTTCGCATCCAGTGGTATAAAAAAATATCTACTTCAGTACTATACATTAATAGGGATTAATTACATCACAGCTTCACATTATTCATGTCCGAGTCGCAGTGCGCCACTCAATTTAGAGGCAATATTTTGTAATCGCGTGAAACACAAATACATTATTATGCTAATAGGTCTTTTTCAATTTCAATGCAAATCCGGTTGGTCTTATCGCTTTTTTAATAAACCTTTGCGCGTAGAATACACAACTGGAATAGATGTTCCATGGCTGTTCATAGACTATATTCTAAAACATATGTATATATACATACATTCATATATATCATCAAGTTGAGGCCATAACGGGGTAGACGGAGAGAGTAGAACGCATGTTCTTAGTATACATTAATTAGTTACTTTACTCTGTTGGCACTCTACTCTGTTTGTCTAACCCGTGAGGGGCTCAGCGAGTTGATATGTTATGTATAGAAAATTTAAAGATACTTCCGGTATTGCTAGCGCCTATAAGTTGACTTAGCTAACTTGCAGGCGGGCCGTATGCTTTGTAATATAAAAACGGTGCTGAATTGGTCGCGGTCACATCGGCAGGAAACCTGCATACGCTTGTGAAGAAATTCGTCGTGCTGCATACGTTTGTGAAAAAACGTATGTAAAGTCGTGTACGAGAAACGGCGATGGACTCGGCATCTGTCACGTTGGCACCTATAATATTATATCTCCGGCAAAAATGAGGTAAGAAGACTTATCGTACATTTTCAGCAAAGCTCAGCTCATCACATATATCGATTAATAATGCATCATTTTAAACGTATCGTTCCAAAGGCTAAACTCAATGTTTGTGCCTCGTTAATAATGAGTGTACGAAATGCAAAGCTAATTTAACCCATGCTCGAGTCATGTACCTCCTAAATACATGTTGAATGTTGAAATATTAGCGTACCATTATAGCCGATAATGATCTACACTCGCGACCTTAATTATTAGGCTCATTAATTATGGAAACAATTACTAGCTCCTGCGGCCATTCGTTGGGAATAGTTACGTCAAATGATTATGTATGTGTATTATTAGTATATTGGTCTGATATCAAATACGAAAAAAACACAGTTTCAATTCGTCCATAGCCGATACAGTAGTTATATATCCATAGCAGAGAGGTTAGGTTCTCTCACGGTGTAGCGGGAAATTTTAATATATTTGTAGACAAGCGCCGATCACGATTGACAAAAACATACCAACACTACAGACAACCGTTCACTGTTCCGTCCTCGCCGGCGAGGCTCGACGCGAATAAGCCGTAATGTTCCCCCCCGACCCCCGCCGTAAACGCCGGCCCGCGCCGAGCCAGACGCGCAAATTCCGCCCCCAAATAATATTTAAATAAAATTACCAGTCCAGCCCAGGTCTCTTGCTCGCGATCCAACAAGGGGGTGATTTATGCTGTGTTAGGCCTAGGTCTCGTCATTGACCGGTTAAGTAGCAAAAGTTCCAGGAACTCACGCTACGAGACAATACAAAAAAAATAACGATCTCGATTCTGGATTCAATACTGCCTACTTTCGTAAGTTTTACTTGCGTATTGTTCTTAGGATCGAAGATCTTTAAAGATTGCAGGAAAAGTTTGGATTTATCCACGACACATAGTTCATAACGTGCAAGTCAATCTAGCACGCATGTTGCGAAACTTCGGTTAGCTGTTTCTTATGGGATTTTTGCGTTTTTGCATATTTGTGGGAGACATAAAACATTTTAAGTAATGCAGAGGCAGATTAATTTTTATAATAAAATATAATATATCCTCACGCCTTCCCTGCAAGGATCCCCGAAGGGGTAGGCAGAGGTGTATAGGTAATACCCACACACCCACTTTCCGCCAGAGGTATATTAGATGCTAACGTGACAGATGGCGAGTCCATCGCCGTTACTCAAGCACGACTATACCTTTGAATTTCTTCTCAGACGTATGCAGGTTTTCTCACGATGTTTTCCCTCATCGTAAAGCTCGTGGTGTGACTAATCACTGTACTTAAGTTCAGAAAAACTCATTGGTACAGTCGGGATTCGAACTTGCGATCTTTATCTAATGTATGTATGAAGAGAATAATTAAAGTGGACGAAGCGAAAGAAGTATGTAAGGATCGTAGCAAATTTTCCCTCATCGTAAAGCTCGTGGTGTGACTAATCACTGTACTTAAGTTCAGAAAAACTCATTGGTACAGTCGGGATTCGAACTTGCGATCTTTATCTAATGTATGTATGAAGAGAATAATTAAAGTGGACGAAGCGAAAGAAGTATGTAAGGATCGTAGCAAATGGAAAGAAGTGGTCTCTGCCTACCCCTACGGGAAAGAGGCGTGATTATATGTATGTATGTATGTATGTTAGAAAAGTAAAATAAAAAAAAAAATAAAAGGTATCGTTATTTTCGATAAATGAGCGCCGTAACGATTTAGGATCGAGTCCGCAATTAAGAGATTCGCAAAACAATGAGGGCGTGATTGTAAAGATGAAGAAAGGCATGTTACGCTGGTTTGAACACATAGAAAGGATGAGTGAAGAATGATTGACAAAACAGTCATACAATGCGAAAGTGTGTGCAAGAAGAGGCAGAGGAAGGCCACGTTTCTTCTACCTAGATCGATGGGATATCCAAGGTCGTCAAGATTACTCGAAACTGAAAAAAAAAAAAAAAAACTGGCGTGCATGTATGAAAGGACTAATAGATGTGGACGAAACGAAAGAGGTACGTACATAAGTCTGACAAACTGGCGGTCTAATCCCACTCCCTACTATGATAGAAACTCAGGATGATGATGTGTATGTAATGTAATTCTTATTTAAGTAAACTTGCTGAGGACAGTAAGAAGCATTTGACTTAAAGGGGGACATTATATTTCCATTGTTTTAATCTGACAACAAACACAAAGTGTCACGAGATGAATTAAATAACGTCATCCATCATATTTATAAAAAAAGGAAGAGCGGGCATAAAGTTTAAAAATGAGAATTAAGTGAGATGTCACGTCCCACGCTCGTGGCGGCTAGCGAGATGTACCTATTCGCTTAAATTACAGCCAGTGGCGCAATGAAAACGAAATTTTTCACTTCCACGTTATTTTCCTGACCCAAAGGTCACTAGGGCAGATGTATACGGGTACCTTCTCATTTTTCAACTTATTAAAATTAATTTTTATGGGGTAAAGTTACTGGATTGTTTTCAAGTTCCGCTATTATTAAAAGTTCCTTACTAAGCTGGTATATACGACGTTCCTATGATTTAGCTGGGGCTAAATAAACACTTTTTTATAATTTTACGTTTTAGTATTATTTGATACTGGACTTTAATACACGACGAAAACAAACCTAAATACATCAAGTCTTGATTGGGTAGGCAGTGGTAGTAGAGTGCCAATCTTCTCTAGACCTCATTCATCCCTTCGTCAAAATTAATTATACCTTTCATTATGGCTCGTCGGTTGGAGGACTCTTTCGGTTCCTTTCTTCTTCCTTCCTTTTCCAAGGTAGCCCAAACCCTTTATCAATGAAAACTTATATCCTGCATGGGTATCCACTCTTATTATTCCAATGCTATAAGAGATATTATTTGATAAAAGTAAATTGCAGAATATATATTTGTCTTCTCGCCGACGCACAAATTCCCCGAAGGCGTAAGCGGGGCTAAGAGCCCCATGTCCAAGAAATACTTTGATACCAACATGATGTCAATAAAAGTATTAGCAGAGGAAGTGTTTTTAACGATATTTTCCTTACCCTCATGGTGCGATAATATGTAATTATTTAATAGCGGAAAAACCAATGGGTATATGACGTTGGAATCCGCATATTCATTCCGTTATTAAAAAATAATCTAAAACTTAGTGATCATACATACATACACATCATCACGCCAAGTCCCTAACGGGGTAGGCAGAGAGTATAGAGCGCCAGTTCTCTCTAGACTTACATACCTCTTTCGCTTCGTCCACATTCATCAGTCTCTTCATACATGCTCGTCGGTTTCGAGTACTCTTAACGTTCCTGTCCTTCAGAGTCCGATCTATTTGATCCAGGTAGTTGGAACGTGGCCTTCCTCTGCCTCTTCTTGCACACACTTTGCTTTGTATATCTGTTTCGTCAATCTTTCTTCACTCATCCTTTCTATGTGTCCAAACCAACGTAACATGCCTTTCTTCATCTTTACAATCACGCCCTCATTCACGCTAGTTGATTTGCGAATCTCTTCATTGCGGATTCGATCTAATATCGTTACTCCGCACATTTTTCGAAGAGATCGCATCTCAACTGCATTCAAGCTATTTTCATACTTCCTCTGACATACCCAGGATTCGCTGCCATACAATAAGGTAGGTACCAATATCGCGTTGTGGACAGCAACTCGAGCATTCTTGCTCAGACTTTTACTGCCCATCAACGCCGACATGGCTCCATTCAATTTATTTCCGGCAGTTATCCTTCTTTCAATATCTTTTTCATACTTTCCATCTCGTGTAAACATGCTTCCAAGATATACAAATTCATTCACTTGCTCTAGAATTTGCCCATTTACCGATATAGCACACTCGGTCACTTGTTCATCTCTTTCGAATACCAGAACCTTAGTCTTGCCAGCGTTTAAGCGCAGCCCCTTCTTTTCACATTCCTCTTTCATCATGGTAACTAGTGGCTGCAGTTCGCCCTCTGATGACGCCAATAAAACCGCGTCATCGGCGTATAATAGGCAGTTGACCACTAAGTTCCCCATTTTCACTCCACATCCGTGCGTTCTTAGTGCTCTCAGACAGTTATCTAGATATATAATGAACAGCCAGGCAGACATGATACACCCTTGCTTGACCCCCGACTTCACATCAAACCAGGGTGACATCTCACCATTAACCCTAACGCACGCCCCGCTATCACTATAGAGTGATTTCACGGCACGCAGTAGGGAACTGCTCACTCCATATCCAGGCAACACGTCCCAGAGTTCCTTTCGTACGACTCTATCAAATGCCTTCTCCAAGTCGACGAAAGCGCAGAAAACCTTTTGGTTAATATCCAAAAACTTTTCCGCGATTCCGCGAAGCGAGAAGGTAGGCAGGTAATCCTTTGGAGGCTTGCAACACCAGGGGCATATCGCGCGCTACTCACCCTGCAGGAATCTTTCCACACCCTACTTCAAGAACTCTAGTTTGAAATGCTTGAAAATAAACAACCTTTGTTGATTCTAAAGGCACCAGTACATTGGGGTTTTAGGTTTACTTAACACAATTGAAAGTATCAAAGGAATCCGCTAAGTTAAGCCGATTGGGCCCAGTATACCGAATACAAAGGGAGACACGGAGAAACAAGGGACGGATAAAAGTGCCCTGTAGGAAGGGGCTTTTATATTCCAACTCAAGCATCTACATAACGTATTTTAGAAACGGCCCCGCTCAATGTTCGCCATTATTGAAATATTATTTCTTGCTTTTTAGAATTACCTGGCATTTAGTGATCCCGAATATGTTTGTTTACGACTCACAGTTTAGTCTCATCAGCCGTGGTGGCCGAGTGTTTGGAGTAATTGCCTGCAACACAAACTTCTTCAGTGGTTACTTAAGGTTAAGTAACTTAGGTAAGTACATTTTGAGAAATAGTTCCAAAGTTTATAGATATCCGTTCAGCGCTGCAAAACGTATGACAGACATATTGTAAATTTTCTTATTACATCGGTATGGTGTTGTAGAACTTCCATTAAATCATCGAAAGGTAACCGGAATTACAATCGAATTTCAAAATCGAGGCGAAAGTTCTCATTAAATGAAAAGCACGGTATCTGTTACGCGGCAGTTACGTCAAGTCAATGTTTAATTAAAACTTCGCCTTGCAATAAAACCTTCAAATCTGTCAAGTTGCAACTTGTTACTGGATACTTCGCGCGATCGGGTCTTCCGCTAACGTTCTACTACTACTGTAAAGCTGCGGTTTACACCTGAGCGTCTATTATAACAATGGGTTTGTTAGTGTATGTGGAGTCGAATTTTGTAACTGAATTTGGAACAATTTACCCCCTGAATGGCCATGCCACCAGATGACACATTATGTATTTTACCCATAATATGGGTATCACGTGAAAGGTTAAACAAAGATACAATGAGTAACACCATCTTTGTCAATGTTCCAACCATAAAAGTAATCTATTCAACGAGGTATCAATATTAGGCACCTATACCTAATACTGAAACCTAATAGGGATTCATTCCTAATTAAGAGTTGAATCCTCGACTTCCACATATCGCATTAGACCAGCCGGCTGCCATTGTATTCCATGAAGTAATTAAAGATTGTCTAATAAAACAAAAGAAAACTTTCCGGTGTGTACAATCAATTACAAAATTACTTTAAACTTCTTGTGACCTCGTTAATGGTTGTCTAGCTGAGTTCCCATCGGCCCTTTGTTCTTACCTGTCGAGCAGATGTTTTATTGTAAAATGGATTGTGATTTCCTTTATCTCGCGCTGGACGGATAGAGGAACTGACAGTCAGCGGGGCTCGATTTGCAAATAGAATTTTCTTTCATTTCTTGAGTCACGTCGCCTTATAAAAGTTTTTTAACAGAGTTATCTTGTGAAAGACAAAAGATTTAAATTATCCGTTTTTGCTTTATGTAGGTATGTACCTATGTATACCTGTTGCAATTGGATTTACTGGTTTATGTCAATGCTGCCAACATAATGTAATATTACGTAGTATGAAATAAAGCCATGTAGACACTCACGTTTGATGTGTGTGAAGAGTAAAGATTTCTACAAATTGCAAATTCAACCTCAGTTTTCGGAAAAAGTTTTCTGAGAGTTCTTCTGAACTAAATTAGTCATATATTACCCGATGAAGGAAAATATGGTGAGGAAAAAAACAGTGCTGTCACGTTTCCGCCAACTCCTTTGGATCGTTGCGCGAAGGCGTGAATATCTGTAGGTATTAAATCGCCGTAGCCACAGATATTTATGTATTTATAATCAGTAAAGTCAAGTTATATTAAAGGTCAACGTACGTATAATGTGTATCGAAAAGAGAAGGTATTCATTTGATACAGACCTAAACAAATGAATCCGGGCCCTTGGTATTCGAGTCCGATTAATGTTGGTGGCTATCGCGGCACGTCAGGAGGACTCCGTGCGGATTTATTGTATCTCTGTTTGTTCAATATTTGCCGAAACGCCATGTTTTTACAGCCGCCCACTATACCCCTGAGGGTATGAGGTATGATATGAGGGAGCGAATATTTAACAGTTACACAAAGCCTGTATATATAAAACTTGTTCGCGCGTTCTAAGCCAATTTAGCGGTTATTTTAAAAAGGTTACATTTACGGTTATATTTAGGAAATCCTTAAATTATTTATTTATTAATGTATGTTTGTATGTGAAACTCAAGAAGATCATTTTGATATTTCGGCACTGAGTTCAATTTTGGAAACAAGTCGTGGGCGTGGGGTTGAGTAATCCTGGAACAATAACGACAATAAATACCTTAAATGAATTAATACCTTGAGACAATTCCACACAAATTGACATAGCCCCAATTTAATCAGACCTTGTGTAATGGTAACTAGACAACGCTTTATTTACTATCCAAGACTAAGGTACAAATACTCGTGTTCATCACACATATATCTGCTCTCAGCGGGAGTTGAACCCGAGACCTATTATGCGGTTGTGAAAAGGAAATCGGATTGTATGCTTTCAAACTGTCTTTGAACTTCTAGCCGCAAACAGATACGTGATTTGGAACAGCAAGTATTCGACAAAACTATCGCCAATGTTTGAAACGATACCTGCGTAACAAGTCAACTTAGACTGAAGTAACTTTTATACGATAATGATATTAAACCTACTGTATTTAATATCATATTTATAAATGTTATCGTATTAAGGTAGGTACATACCGAGAAGCTCTCAGCCTCAGGCGATCTCCTAAGTAAAGCTATTTCAGGATTTATTGCTCGTAATATTCTATCGTAAAAATAAAACCTTTTCAAAGTCATAATTCAACGTTCGTTAGGTAATTGTTTTTCAGGGCTGTGCGGCTGTACTTCGGCCCTCGGCGACCGTGGGTGCCGTCACGATCACAAATAACCTTTACACATTAGTAATTAACTAACTGCTCGTTCATCGCTCAACAGAAAAACATGGACTATTTGAAAACTTTTTTTTTTATACAACAAGAGTGGCAAACAAGCATACCGTGCACCTGATGGGAAACGGTTACCGTAGCCTATTTACGCTCACGATACCGAAGTATCACTTGCGCGTTGGCACTCTGTGTTCGGAGAGTTATACTGTGTTGGCAGCAGAATAGGTCTGATCCCTCGGTTGCCAAAACAATAAAACAATCCTTCCCCCTTCCCCAAGGAGCTCATTACTGGAAACCGTATTCACCACGTAGGAACACAACACAAAAAATTGTGTTATTTGGGTACGGACTTATTCTATAAGGTGTAGGTCCTGCCTCAGTCGGGCAGCTCCAAATTTGAACGGAAAATCCGTTATGCCCTATCTCTCCTAAACTCTCGAAAAATCGAAAAAAAATCTTAAAAGAGGTAGAGGTATGTAAGTCAAGAGAGAATTGGCGCTCTACTCTCTCTGCCTACCCCGTTAGGGTTTTTTTACAATTTCAACTCACTGCCCAATTACGACACGCCTGACCGTTGGGGAAAAATACTTACCTGTTTGTGCACTTGCAAGAAATTGGGCACTTACGTGTTTGTTTGTATCGCGACCACAGTTTGTGTTTGGCTGAAAATGTTATTTATAATACTGAACTATATCGGTATTACTGTGTATCAATATCCTATTTTTGCCAGCGATTTAGGTACCGAAGTGACAACAGAGTGTTTTCAAGCAAAACTATTCAAATGTCTTTGAATGTTCTTACGTATACCTCACAACGTGTTCATTCAGCTCAAAGAATGGGATCTGATAGATGATCTATACGATCTAGTTCACTGGGCCCATTGATATAGACCGCTTACTGAGGTTCGAACCTGCAATATTGATTTTGCAGCTGACTACTTAAAACCAAAATCAAAATCAAAATCAAAATCTTTTTATTTCACATAGGCCCAGGTGGGCAGTTATAAAACGTCGAAAAAAGAGCACGGTTCGGGTTGGTCGCTTCCATGGAGAAGAACCGGCAAGAAACTCCATGATTACTCTTTTCAAATCATTAGGCATATACAACAATAATATTTTTTCGTTACAGCAATAGTACCCAAGTATGGGGGAACAACGTAGGCCCGACAATAGGTCGCTGCTTACTATACAAAGCATACATAAAACAAGATAATTATAACAATGTTAGCAAGATCTAAGAATCTACAAAGCCTACAATGTTCTCACATTCACAAATTAGACAAATTAAACAAGTGACACAAATATTGTCATCAGTACTGTAACTAATTCTGGTCAAGATATTGAATAAATTAAAATAAAAAAAAGTAAAATTATTATTGTAAAAAAAAACCCCGAAATGAGAAAAGAAAAGATTCAGAATAGTTAGAGACATCCACAAATTTGTGCCGTTTATGAGCTACCAAGGAAGCCGCATGCGCAGAAGGAACTAGAGCCAGACTTCTTTATCTTCAACGTAGTCCTTGATTTTTTAACCACTTGGCTACTAATATTTTCGGACCGGATAATGTACCTCGCTTAAATGTACCTACCCCCATATAAGAGTGTATATAATGACCTCTCTTATAATTACCCGCGGTATTCATAATGACAGAAACACGAAATCTCGAACAACAAAGCGTTGGTGAATGGAGCCAAATAAAACCCATCCCGAAAAATGACAGGCCTATTATGTGCGTAAATTAAATAATTTACCGAGATATCCTCATTATGTATCAGTGGCGAAGCGTCCTTAGAACACGATTCCTACCGGCTTCCCTTGGCAGATTCGCGCTCATATACGACTATTCTATGTAGTCATAATATCGCAAGCGACATAATTACATTGCGCCCTTTGTAAGAATATTCTCCAATATGCTGGATACAAAACCGCAATGTATGTGAAATCGCGCAAACGCCCACATACACGATTTCACGTAGTAGGCGGTTGGGGAACTCGCTCATAATATTGGGAATTCAAATAGTTAAAATGTAGGCAATTCACGCACACATAGACATTACAACCACATCCAACCATTCGTCGATATAACAGCGATTATAAGCCGATCTCAGATAGCCTCTAATCTTTATTTATTATGTGTTAAGGTTTCGTTTCGCTTGAAAAGTTTCCTCCAATCAGAGTAATTCAAGAAGAGTCAATCAAATCAAAGTCAATCATTGACCTCACCTAGCCATTATTTCGCGCGTATTTGCACGGATTGTTTTGTTATGCTAATTTATCTATTGTAATATGTGATAAGCTTGATTGTGTTGTGGTATATGGTTTAAAAAAAAACGAAAGTAGTGAAATTTTACTTGCCAAGTGTTGTCACAGTGTTAGTTTTGTTTCACCGTAAAGGTTTGTTTTGTTTGTTTATTTTTGTTTCTTGTCGTCACGTAGTCTGTTAGGTTAGAAATGGCGGCGTTAATACAAATAGGTTGTTGTCTTACAGATTACCTATTAAATGAGTTAACTTCGTTCTCAAAACAATCTTTCGAAAATAAAAAATATATCATTAAACATGGACGGGCTCGTCCCGATATGAAAATTGATTATAGACGTAAGGATGGGTGTTTCAAACATTTTCACAGTTCTATGTATGATAAATACGATTGGATAACCGGCAGTTGAAAATTACATAAGTTATTTTGCTTTCCATGTCATGTCCATGTTATTTTGTTTTTCGGTTTGTAGTATAGAAAAATTAATACTGCAGTATTCCTGCTGGTATTTGTTTGTGATGATGATGCTGGCAAGTTAAGTTTCACTTATTTTAGTTCTTTTTTTGGCTGTGTATTTATAACCCCCGTGTGAGTGACGTGTGCTTTAAAACGGCTTTTTAAAGCCACTTTTATCATACTCGACATGCACTGTTCATATGATACCAGTAATGTCATGTATGGTGAAGGTGGTGAAAACTAACAACTGTACAGCAAGCATGTTCTGTCGCATGGAAAAATTGCATACAACGCAACGCAAGCACCATACATAACATTTCGCCGTAGTTTTGGGAGGTGAACTAACACACTAATATATGGTATGCAATTTATTGCATTTTTTTTTACAAGTTAAGAAATGACGTTTTGCTTATTCACGCGTTAGCCGTTTTTTTGGTCCGGCTTTACCTTTCTTTTTTTTCACCCCACGCCACTGTTATGTATAGATAATTTATAACAATACCACAATGGGCAGTATAATCGTGGTAAATTTAGTCCCACAAAATGGCAGCGCCAAAAGGACGCTTGAAAAATTTACGCTCCAACTTTCTGGTTGTTTATCATAACAAGAGTCGCACTGCTACTCTGCTGATGGCCATTGAACTTGGCTTAACTTCTTTGTGACCTTCACAAAAACGATGGATATTTGCGATGTACTTTTCAGGATGTTTTATAATGCAATTTAGTAGGCGGAGAGAGTTGAGCGCCAGCTCTCTCTAACCTTATAAATGCAACTAGCTGTCCCGCCCAGCTTCGCCTGGGTGAAAAAGTAAAATTTCCTGAAACACGATCGCAGCGCCACCTATCGGGTCCAATTGTGATGTAAGCTATCCTTTCTTTTAAGTTGGATCAAACTGCACACGGTGTGCAAATTTGATTGAATTCGGTTAAGTAGTTCAGGAGCCCATCGTGGACTTGATTGCCATAAAAAAGGTTATAGTGAGTCAATCTTATAAGATAGACATATGCTGTTGCGGATTTTATTTTAGAACTTTTAAAGAGGAACAATAATCTCGTGCATGATATTTTCGTAACTTAAACCGTTTACGCAGCGCACGCAACGGAAGCTCTCAAAAAGGAACACTTTTTCCCGTTATTGCAACATTTTTCATGTATGCTTCGCTCCTATTAGGTGTAGCGTGATGTTATATAGCCTAAAGCCTTCCTAGAGAACTGGACCATCCAACACAAAATTCATTTTTCAATTCCAACCAGTAGTTCCTGAGATTAGCGCATTCAAACAAACAAACTCTTCAGCTTTATAATATTAGTATAGATAAGTATAGATAAAAAAGGTTATAGTGAGTCAATCTTAAAAGATATACATATGCTGTCGGGGACTTTTTTTTGAAGTTTATAGAGGAACAATTCCCTCATACATGATATTTGTGTAACTTCAACCGTTTAAGCAGCGCACGTAACGGAAGCTCTCAAAAAGGAATATTTTTCCCGTTCTGGCAACATTATTCATTTATGCTTCACTCCTACTGATTGTAGCGTGATGTTATATAGCCTAAAGCCTTCCTAGAGAAATGGACTATCCAACACAAAAATAATTTTTCAATTCCAACCAGTAGTTCCTGAGATTAACGCGTTCAAACAAACAAACAAAAACATCTTCAGAATTTGAGATATACCTATTTTAGATGTAAAGACACGTTTTATACTAATTTTACTCTCATGTTGTTATTTTGTACGATTAATGATATATAAATGCTCTCTAATACAGTCTTCTAGAGATTTTTCAAAACGTTATTAAATAACTTTGCAGAGTTATCAACTTCTTGATAAAAATTGCTCATTTTAATAATGTTTAAAATTGAATGCCTCAAGTTGCAGTGCGTCCTAAAATAATTTGCTTCGGTGGTGTATGTGGCTTTGAAAATACTAAAATAACGTGAACTTTCATAAACTTTGACAGCTCGTTAAGTAGTAAAAGTTCTCACTAGGTTCTTGTCTTTGGCCCACAACAGAGGTCGTAGTCGGTCTAAATAGGTTCATATACCATTTTAGCTTTCTCTGTTTGTCAACAGATTTTCTAAGTAAATTTATCAATTCGATATTTTTGGAATTATACATAAAATTATTTCTGCAAGAGATTAGCAAAGAGAAAATATTACCCTATCCAATTTCCATTTCGTACATTAACAGATTTGCATATATTTTAAGGAGAATCGAAGTTAGCATATCATACGCCAACTTCATTTGCCGAATTATATTAAAAAATCTTCAGATATTAATTTAATCTTTGAGAATTACAATTCTACATTATCTGATTCTAATGATATAAAATTGTATCGTCGTAACATTGACACAAAATGTATAAAGAGGAAGACGTTGTTTTTAAAAAAATATTCTTTTTACATCAATGATTTCACCCCTGGAAAGCTACATTATTTATTATTATTTCGGAGTACTGAAATATATTAATATTTATTATTTTATATTATTATGGTAGTAGATAAAACTTTGGGCAGCTAGTAAAATATATCAATTTGTTTAATTTTATAAATTGTTATATGTGCGTTATGTTGGGTAGTATTATTAGTATGCTGAGTAATGTCGAGAGAACGAATGAAGAACGATTGACGAAAAAAGTGTATAAGGCGAGTGTGTGAAAGTGTTGGAAGGGGTAGACCTAGGCGGACGTTTCTAGACCAAATTAGGGACGTCTTGAAAAAAGGTCAGGTCAAGATTACCCTAAACCGAAGAGCATGTATGAAGAGAATAATGAAACTGGACGAAGCGAAAGAAGTATGTAAGGATCGTAGCAAGTGGAAAGAAGTGGTATCTGCCTACCACTACGGGAGAGAGGCTTGATTATATGTATGTATGTATGTAAGTTTAGTTTTCAGCGTTTTCTCTTAATGCAAGCTTGACATTGTTTAGTAGCCGTGGTGGCCGAGTGGTTCGAACAGTTGCCTGCGACGCAAAGGTCGCAAGTTCGAATCCCAACTGTACCAATGAGTTTTTCTGAACTTAAGTGCAGTGATTAGTCACACCACGAGCTTTACGGTGAAGGAAAACATCGTGAGGAAACCTGCATACGTCTGAGAAGAAATTCAAAGGCGTATGTATAGTCGTGCTTGAGTAACGGCGAAGGACTCGCCATCTGTCACGTTGGCACCTAATATACCTCTGGCGGAAAGTGGGTGTGTGGGTATTACCCATACACCTCTGCCTACCCCTTCGGGGACCCTTGTGGGAAGGCGTGAGGATATTTATTTATTTTTTTATTGTTAAACAAAAAGCGCACGGTAATTGCGCACCATTACAAGGTTCGTTTGCTTGTTTTCTACAGGAACCATTTATTGCCGGTTCTTCCCCATGGAAACGACCTACCGGAACCGTGCGCCTTTTTCGACGTTTTCAAACGTGCCCATATAGCCTATGGGAATAAAACATTTTGATCTTGATTTGATTTGGTCCAGAAATATAGCGAAGAAGAACTCCAAATGATGACGCAAATGGCACCAACTTTAATGAATTCCACGAAAACACGCACCAGCTGAGTTTTATCAGTAATGAAGTTATACATTCAAAGTATAAAGGTCTGTTTTCGCGAAGTGTGAATAAATCTCCATCGTAATTTCCCTCCCCCGCACTTCAGCGGTAACAGGGTCGCCAAGTGACTTTTAGTACGGCGCTTGCAGTGTCACGGAGGTAATATCTTAATGCAAATTAAATGGAACCCACAGTCGCGCAGGCCATTCAATTTGACACCAAGTCTTCAGCTGCTACCATACTGAGGGCGGAGATTTATTTATTAATAAAAGTAAGGACATGTGTTGTTTAAGTACTCATCTACGCCTTCCCATAATAGTTCACAGAATTTCCGTTGAAGATACGTTTAATTGCCAACGAGACAGACAAAGATTTCGTCGCCATTTCTCAAGCATTACAAACATAGTGTGATCAACCTCATCAACACTACAGGCTGGGACTGGAAAATAGTTACGCCGATGTAACTTGGAGCAGAGATGCAGTCAACTGGGTGCAGATTTATTGATGGTTCTTCAAATTAAAGTATTGACTGACTATAGTATATACTGAGATTTTAATTGTCATCTGTATTTGAATTAAAACTTAATATAACTGAATTGTTATATGGACCTGGATTTGTGATGTTGGAACCATATAGTACTTCTAAATGCATCAAATTTGTCCTCGACCCTTCCCTAAATCCTGAACAGCAATAAAACCCTTATAAAGAGACCATAGCGCAATGTAGCGTATAATTTTCTTGGCGAAAAGATCCCGTAATCCAAGGTGTGTCGCTCGTCGCCGCCGAGTCACGTAAAACGCTCGCGACATCCTCACGATTTACAACTCAGCATTACCATATTTTACTTGGAATACATTTATCGTGCACAATAAAAGTGGTAACAAAGCGATGTGCCAGCTATTTGGCACTTAATTCCCGGTTTCATTGTCCTGTTATCGATTGTGAGGCTCGTTAATCAGCCAACATTGAATCGCAATGCCCGTGTTAGGCCGCTTTGATCAACGTTTATTGTTTTTTTACCGTATTACGGATTCTTACTAAACCTTCGTTTGACTCTTATCCTGAGGTGATTCATAAGTAAACTTAGTCTTAAAATTTGAATTGACCTCAAACAAAACTCATTGTTTTTGCGCTAAATATTAGACTGATAAGAAAATGTTCTTCTATAATCATTCAACAATCTCGTTCACGCCAGTTGTTTTGCGAATCTCTTCATAGCACATTCGATTTGATCGTTATCCTGCACACTTTTCAAAGAGATCGCATTTCAACTGCATTTATGTTATTTCCATGCTTCCTTTGACATTCCCAAGATTCGCTACCCTACATTAAAGTACCGTACATTGAATCAATATGAATTTATCGATGTTTAATAATTTTTATGTATCAACATATACATAAGTGTTCCCAACACATTTATATTTATCTTCGGGACTATTTATAGGTATTTATATTTTTTATCTATTTCTCAATATATATATGAATAATGTTAATAAATTTCTAGTTGCTGTGAAAAAATAGATTTGCTTGGAACTGTTAAAATCAATGATTATCTTTCGGTCTGATCGTATCCGTTTTGTCGAGGACTGAGCCCACGATTTCATGATGCGATACATCATTAGAATGCACAGTACTATCATGATACTGTCATTCCTACAACAAGATATATATTTTTGTTAGTTTTTTTAACTATGTTTTTCCCAAAATCACGATTAATCAATTCAAATAATTAACGTCATACTTTAAAGTGTGATTTCGAAACTGCCCGAACGATACCAAAATTGTCCGATAGCTTCATTAAACATTATCTAATGATTAACTAAATAGTTCATCGCTCCATAACCTCTATTAATAAATATTAGGTAACAATTCCCCAAACTAGATAACGTTGTTCGTTAAGAAGATCTCAGCTTTGTAGAAAATATAAAAACCAGTCGTAAACGAGAAACGAAAGTAAGTGCTAGTTGGTCTCAAATAGCTGGGTGCCGACGAAATATAATCTTCAATGTCTGAGCCCCAGAATGATTTTGTTGTTTTTATAGTATTACCTATAAAAACCCGTGCAAAAACCCGTAAAAAAAAGAGCCGTGTTGGCCGGGTGGTTGGAGTAGTTGCCTACAACACAAATATTGCAAGTTTTTAATCCCGACTGTATTAAAGACTTTTTCTTAACCAAAGTATAGTGATTAGACACACCATGAGCTTTACGTTCTGGCGAGATTGAGTAACATACATACATACATACATACATACATAGTCACAAACTTTCGTATCTGTAATATTAGTAGGATATTTAATTTTGATAGTTATACAATTTAAGGCGTATGTATAGTCGTGCTTGAGTAACGGCGATGGACTCGCCATCTGTCACGTTGGCACCTACCTAATATACCTCTGGCGGAAAGTGGGTGTGTGGGTATTACCTATACACCTCTGCCTACCCCTTCGGGGACCCTCGTGGGAAGGCGTGAGGATATATTATTATATTATACAATTAAACATAAATTAACATCTTGAACCTAGACAAAAACCCTGTGATGCGGAACCTTCGATAGATCAGTTGGACCTAAGTTTCTACACAATGCGAGTAGGTGTACGCCAAGGTAATGTAGGGAGCCATGCATTTTCTGAGCCCGGACAAGATAATCAACCACAGCTAAAAATACACAATGTAGATAAACTAAGGCTCCGTCCCCGACTAGTTTCTGTTCGGTACAAAACGTATTGTGTTATTTGATACGAACACGAGCCCCTAAAAGTGTGCCTGTCAAATAACAAGAAGAGTGCCGATACAATTTCCATAGTGTTGAATATTCATAGAGTCGCAGGGGTATTAAACTGGCTCTTTGTGACGACACGTTAATGAATGCGAACATAATCTGTATTCATAAACGCTGACTTTAGTGTATTTGTGTTCCTGAGCAAACCCAATCATTAAAATTTAATGACGCTCGTACAATGTTATATGACAGTGCGCCCTACACGTCAGTGGGGGCTGTTGCTCACACCCACCATAAATGTATATACAATATTGACGTTAAGACGGTTAATATGCAAACTACTTGTCTGTCAAGCGGTATATCCGGTTTCATACAATATATCCTCACGCCATCCCACAAGGGTCCCCGATGGGGTGGGCAAAGGTGTTTATAGCTAGGACCCACACACCCACTTACCGCCAGTGATATATTTTAGGTGCCAACGTTACAGACTGCGAGTCCATAGCCGTTACTCAAGCACGACAATACATACGCCTTTGAATTGCTTCTCAGACGTAAGCAGGTTACCTCTCGATGTTTTCCTTCACCGGAATATTCACCGTACAATAAAATGGCAATGATATATTTATAAACAAAACAAGCTCCTCACGACAAGGTCGACACAATCCAAGCAAAGCCACCTTACATCCATCCAAATTTGAACAGGCGCGAAGGATAATGTACAGATATGTATTCACGAGACGTACATGTTATAGCGACCAATGTTTACATTTGATTGTTATATAAGATAATATAAGTATAGCTATATAGCCATATATAGCTGTAGTCGCGAGGCATTTTTCGATTTTTGAATACTTATATCTTTGTTGGGAAGATTGGGAAACAAACATGTAAATGGTCAGGTTCAGCCTTGAAACGCGCCGCTCTAAGCGGGCTGCGCAAATTCTATATGTCTGGATATTCCTGCTACATGTAGGTTACAGGAGGAACATCCAGGCATATATATATATTTGAGTAGGTAATAAGCATAAGAAAAACTGTTGTATCGGGAAACAATTTGATTTTTCTCAAGTACCGAATTCTGCAAGAGAAATTATTCGTGAAGAGATTTGCTCTCGATATTACACAGCGAACAATGATATTGGATTCCCGGGAATTTTTGATTAGAATCATTCTAAAGAATCGAATCTATGGAGAGGGCTAAATGGGTAGAGGGAATTTTCAATATTCTGCTGAGAATTTTGTGAGTGAAAAACCTATTAAAGAATAAATACTTTGTTAATTGCGGCACATTTGAAGGGTGACTTTTCACGACCAAGCCCTATCCAAGTGATTGCAGCCTTTGTTTCACCTTCTATATGTAGACTATCTGTGCCCCAAAAATTTATCCGCGTAAAATTTGATATCATATATAGCTCTCTTCTTTCCCTCTGTCTCTCTGTCTAATTTCATCAAATTATGTTCAGTACTTTTTACATGTAAGAGGAACAAAGTTCACAAAGTTGTATCCAAACTTGAATATTTACAATATCAGCAAGATGTATTAGTGTAGTCATACGAAACTCACAAATTGAGCGTTAGGTATGTCTACATGTATTATATGTATATCTAGAAATACCTCAGTTTTATAAAGAAAATATTAAATCCTGCTTTTCAAATTAAACTGTTGGCAAGTATGTAAACAGGCTTAGATTTTCACTGCTGTTGAATTTTTAATTGTATCACTCAGCAAATAAGACCGTGTATGCTATGACTGTTGAAAGACTCCGTATCCTCCTAATGAGGTGCTTGCGTTACTCTACGACGGGAAGTGCTCTCATAGCTTTATAGTCTATAGAGTATCCGCTTTATGCACAATTACTGAGTACACGATTCAAAGAAGCTTAATTTCGCTAAAGTATTACAATAAATCGTTTTTAGACATCTAAACTACTAATGTGAGTGTGAGTGAATGAGATTAATAGACGTTGCTTTTAAAAAAAAAAGTTGTACGTGCATTATGTAGGATGAGAGGTATTTAGTATAATTTGGTTCGAAGTTTAAGTCTTTTCACAGTAAATATATACCTATTCTTAATTCTCCATGGCTTTTAGACAATTGTTTGTATTTGACAAATTAGATATTTTGTTATCGTTCATTGTCTACAATAAAATAAATGAGAGAGATTAAAGAAAAATAAAGCAACGTCATTCAATCTCAATTTTGACTGAAAAGCTCTGTCATTCTTATTTGACATGAAAATAGTGAATATTGATGCAATTACGATACGCAACGCCTCATTCTAGCTTCATAGACAATTTAAATTGAATTTCGTTTTGTATAAGGTAACTTTATTTTAAAATAATATATTTTATAATATCGCATAGCACGTGTAACAAGCAGAAGCGAATTTTGGTAAGAAAATATTGAAATACTTTAAGCGAATCCTTCCAATAAATTCCAACAAAATTAACAATAATAAATAAACAATAATAAATAATATAAAAATCCCTACCTCTCCCCAAGGAGCTCATTACTGGAAACCTCATTCACCGCGTAGGCACACAACACAAACCAATTTAGTCATTTGGCTACGGACTTCTATAACGTAGAGGTCTTGTCCCAGTCGGGCAAAAGGGAAACCCGATACGCACTACCAAAGAAAGTCTGTTGTTGTTGTTAACGGCTTTCATTCTGATCCATTTGTAGCTAGTTCAGGTGTCCCGCAAGGATCACATCTTGGTCCCTTATTTTTCAATTTATTTATTAATGATATCTGCAACTGCTTTAAACACTCATCCTATTTACTTTTTGCTGATGATCTAAAATTCTATAAGAAGATCGAGTGTCCTCAGGACTCTCTTTTATTGCAACAAGACCTAAATCGTTTAGTGTATTGGTGTGCTGCAAGTGATATGGACCTTAACATATCCAAATGTTATTACATTCAATTCACACGTAAGAAAGTGAGTCATTCCGCTAACTATTTAATCAACCATGACTCCATTAAGCGCGTTTTTAGCATTCGCGACCTGGGAGTCATCTTAGATTCTAAATTGCGCCTCCATATGCACATCGAAAATATTGTAAACAAAGGTTTTAAAAACCTAGGCTTTATTTTGCGCAATAGCAAAGACTTTAAATCTCCACACACAAAAATTATTATCTATAATAGTATTGTACGTAGTGGATTAGAATACTGCAGTATTATTTGGAACCCGTACTACGATATTTACAAAAATAGAATAGAATCAATTCAGAAACGATTTCTTTGGCATCTTGTTTATAGTTGCAATTTAGGCAATAATTTGAAATGCTATAACGATAGACTAAGCTATTTTAAAATTGCATCCCTCGCTGATCGTAGACGTATAGCCGACCTAGTGTTCTTCTTCAAGCTTGCTAATAGTATACTGGATGCACCTAATATTTTGAAACAATTAAGATTTAATGTCCCATTAAAATTACCTAGAGCATCCAGGTACAACTTATTTCAAATTTGTTCCAACAAGTCGAACCTAGGCTTAAATTCACCATTAAATAGAATTATTAGAAGTTTCAATGTAACATCTAAAACGAAACAAGTCGATATCTTCGCACGCAACCTTAATTCCTTTAAAATCTGTATTTTACGTTTATAGCTAATTTTAATTTTTATAGTTCAATTCTTTTTGATCATGTTCAATCCTCACTAGGTTGTACATTATACTAGGTTACATTCTCTTTTATGTTCAGTTAAACTGTAATTTTAACATTCTAAACTAGTTATAATTTATCTTGTGCTGTGTAAACTAAATTACTAATTATGCTCTTGTTCGTATATTGCATGCCGTCGCCACCTATAATTGTAGTGGCACTCACCATGTATACATGTACCGTGTTCATTGTAATTGTTTAAGTGCTTTCTATGTTGGTGGCCTTTGAATAAATAAATAAATAAATAAATAAAATAAATAAATTCACCATACACATTCCACCAATTGTAAACACTCTCTTGGCGTCGGCACAGTGCCGTCACAATACATGTTTAGTAGCTATGCCCCGCGGGTTCACCTTCGTAAAACTTAGTTACGATAGTAGTTTTTTAATGAAACATGTTTTAATGCAGATAATATTTTATCTGTGTTCCAAATGTAATGTTCGTTCAGTAGTTTTTGCATGAAAGAGGAACAAATATCTTCACAAACTTTCGCAGTTAAATATTATAATTGGTAACAAAGGATCTTGTGGATTGGAGAACACATTGTTGTATGAGACACTTCCCTCGCGGCATCCTTTTAGCGGAGGACTGGTGGTGTACCAGAGCGTGTACGTCGCACTAATGTTATTAAATATTACATTTTACATGCGCGCTGCACTCACGCGATGTGGAACGCCGCTTATCAAAATATCGCGTTTTAGTGGAAGCGTAACAAAACTGCCTTAATGAGATACAGGTGTGCCTCTAGTGTGTGAACTTATTTAACACGTTGGGAGATAATACTCTATATTGTATCTTAAGGTGTCCCGAGACGCATGAAAGTTTGCTCACGAACTCACAAGCTCGAGGAGTGAAGCACTTTACTACTGTTAGAAACATTCATTGGCACAGTGCGGTGTGTGTATCTGTTTCCCGAACGGGAGGCAGAGGTGTAATAAGTACACACACACCCAATTTCCGCCAGAGATATATTTTAGGTGTCAACGTGACAGATGGCGATAGCTATAAATACGCCTTACAATTTCTTCTCAGATGTTTTCCTTCATCGTATAGCTCGCGGTGTGACTAATCACTGTACTTAAGTTCAGAAAAACTCATTGGTACAGTCGGGATACATAGGTGCGATCTTTATGTTGCAGGTAACTAGTCAAACCACTCGTCCACCACGGCTTATATATTATTAACGTACTTTAATAGAAGGATTCGCATGATTCACTTGCAAACATGTTTATGTAAAAGGCGGTATGTTTGTCCTATATATATACTCAGACCTTTATAACGACAATTACAAAATAAGTAAAATGTACGAGTTTACAAAGCTATGTTGCGAGTGTCCTGCCCAAAGGCTGACAGCACACGCCGTCATTAACCAGCCTCAGGTCATTGGACATATAACCGCATGAACTTTATGATCCTGATACTTCTTCTCTAATGATGGGGCCTTAGTATCTTAAAACACACAGTGTGTTTTGGTTTTTATTATTTTAATACAATACTAACATGTGGTTTTAAGGTTCACATATCAATTTCGAGCTGAACTTTTATTAAACAGGTTAACAAGGAGTTCTTCAGATTTTCATTGGAGCGGCAGCGTAGAGTGATATTTTCAGTTTTCAGTTTGCCAAATAAGTATAAATAGATACTAATATCAAGATATTTCATGGTATTTCAATAAAATGTAATGATTGAAATCCTAGAAAACAAAATATCAGTAAAATTAATTCGATTTAATTTCAGATTGGATCGCAGTGTTTTCGCTTCAAGCGTCTTTAAGTAAGAAATTCCATTTAGGTATTAGAATAGATCTTATGTATTGGGAGATTGATTTAAATTACATTATAAGACGAATGCCACCTTCTTAAGCGTGCATAATCCGTACCTCGGGATTCTATGGGATGCCTGGGGGCAGCAGGTCAGGCGCCATTAATGGAACAGTTTCCCGAGAGCCCCATAAATCACCACACCGCACTGACAGAGGCCTAAAACAGCCCCGTTGAGAGGATCCCGGGGATATAAACCATATTGAACTATTAAGGCATATATTACACCCATCTTTGAGTGAAATTA
Organism: Drepana arcuata; assembly: GCA_016069955.1. NCBI lineage: Eukaryota > Metazoa > Arthropoda > Insecta > Lepidoptera > Drepanidae > Drepana > Drepana arcuata. Next base: position 3,459 of record JACCPG010006299.1, on the reverse strand, counting down.
TTAGGGAATCAAAACTCAGGTTTTTACGAGAGCTCCGAATGGTGATTGGTTTTTACACAGCCACCCTGTCATAGAAAATCTAACACTTATCTTCTAGCATACGTCAAGTATTGTAAATATATCCTCAAGACTATAAATAGCTCCAAAAATAACAATATGACAAAATTTGAACAGAGAGTTGAGTTCAGCTGTTGTCAGTACTGAATAACACTACATTTTATTTATTTATTTAAATACCACCAACTTAGAAACACTTATACAAGCTTGAGTTTACATGTACATGGTGAGTGCCATTGCAATTATAGGTAACGACGGTTGCACTTAATGAACAAGAGCATCATGCAAGAGCTAATTTTAAAAGCAATATGTTTATTTAGTTCGAAGAAGGTGTGTATCTAATCTTATTTTCAAATGCATTATAAATGATTGCCTTGCTCTAGCGTGATGTTGATTTTGTTGTTGTTGTAAACATTTAAAGTATGTCAAAGAATAGCAAATGAGTTCTTCCACCTTATATACTATTAGTGTAAAGAAGTTTAATGTGGCAAGTACCTGGGATGGTATCACGCTATAATGTACTTTTCACGTTTCTGAAATATACAAATTTATACGGTAGCATGTTAGGCGTGTTTGTAACTCCAATTTGGAAATAAAATAGCTAAAATAGAAGCGGTGGGCAAGAATTTCCACAAATTGGCGTTGGTAGCCAGGCGGAAGTTGCAGTGCTTTGGCCGGCGGAAAATTAAGGATGTGATTAGGTGCCAGGGAATAAGCCGCAGCGAGAGTGAGAGAGCGATGAGCTTATGTACACTAGGTGCCCAATATCATAACAAGCATTCCTTGGCAGAGCTTCCAAAGAATGGCTGCCATTCCAACATGCCGGTAGATCCAGCTTATAGATTTTCTTATAGATCTCCCCTCGATGTTTTCCTTCACCGTAAAGCTCGTGGTATGACTAATCACTCTACTTAAGTTCAGAAAAACTCATTGATACAGTTGGGCCTCGAACTTGCGATCTTTGTGTCGTAGCAACTACTCGAACCACACGGCCACGGCTATTGACGGTGACGTATTTGACGGCTCGTATCCAATCATAATAGCACTAATATCACGTTAGGTATAGTATTAATCTGAAGAAAAGTTTGAGGTTACTGTTGCTGTAACTCCAAATAAATTATCACAAGATCCGCATCTATTATGGTGGGTCTAGATTAGTATAGAAGATCTATGAGCATAAGATAATGCAAGATATTGTAAGAAAGACTTACAAACTACACGCTTCAGCTTGTGTTTAAGACTCCGTATTTTGGTGAACCGAGTACTCGAAGGCGGGCGGAAGTAGCCACATACACTGGCTACGGATAGTGGCCTTGTTCGGATTGAATGGTGCTATTAAAATGTTACCCTACCTTAAATTAAAACAATCGCATAATACATAATTACTTACGGTTGATATTTAAAATTATAACATTGTGATTGAGGTTCAAAACTGCGGAAGAAATCAACAGTTTGCACTTAGAAGTAGGGTTGGCTTATAACCATTAGATATTAATTGATGATATTAACCATTAGTTAAGAACTATTTCTATATTGAAATTAAAGATAAGATATGATCAGGATTTGACGGGGATTGAAGTAATATAATTTATTATCTCTTTTTTACGTAAAGGTACAGTGCTCCGCGTTAGTATGTCGGGATATGCCGTCTCTTTCTTGCACTAACTGTCAGATGCCCCTGTCAAGTACATTCATAGGTTATGCCGAGAAGCGTAAAGAAATACTACACCCGCACTGCGGGCGCTGCGTAATTTGTGAACATTAATTACCATTCTACGACCCATTCACGGAATCGCGCCGCCCAGACAGACGCAGTTTAATACCGCTGAAAATGAACGTTGTTTGTTTCATATTTCCCTTTGACTCAAACGAATGATACACACTGTTTGAACACAACGTTGCAATTTAGGAATATCATAGAACCAACGTCTATGGATTTGATTTTATTTTATATCTTCTAAATAAGCACAGTTGTCATAAATAAGTTTCAACAGACTACGTATGTTTTCCAGAGAAAATGTCACCGTAAAAGGTTCGGATCATAATAAAACACAAATTTCCGTGGAATGACAATGAAGTCTAAATCCTTGTACTCGTACATAGCATCGCTGTGCGATGCCTCCTCCTTCCGTTGTATACACACCGATTCGTTCTGACAAAGGTCGACGTTTCGTTTGGGAATGTTCAAACCAACCATTTTCTTTCATGACTTAGGAAAGCAATCTAGATGCTGTGTTCGGCTCCATCCGTTGCGGCGACGCAGTGTATATATACATTTGTATTTCTAGGCCTGATGATGAAATTGCGAGGGCAAGATAATATTTACGTAGTGAGGAAGGAAAAACTCCTCCACACGAAGGTTGTCTGTCTGTCTGTCCTATAATTTTGACACAAGAGGTGTTTGATTTATGAACTTAGGATTACTGGGTATTCCCTAACATAATCATTATAATTAACGTGTATCACTTTACACGTAAGTAGGTATACAACCGCATTCCTTAGAAAGTCTACTCGACGTAACCAATTTAATTGTAATAAAACTCCTTAGTTAATAGGGCGTCAAATTATCGTATCATTTTGATATAGGAATAAGGTTGGTAGAACCGCTGTCGAGGTGAATGATATACTCCAAATTTTTTACGCACAAAAAGGCGTTAGAATTTGGCCTTATTATCCTACCTCAAGTCTAAGGGAAAATATTATGCGAAGCCCTTCATTAGAAGGTGGTATTAGAAGGAGGCCAAAATATGAACATCGGCCGCATACAGACCGAAACCATTAAAAATAAAAGCCGCTAAATGAGTATACCCACATTTGGAATTAAAATGAAACCAAAATCGGATTACGCTACCAAATTAAATTCCCTGCTTTTTTACGTTGTTGTTCCTGGATTAGGAGCAAAGTGAGGGTTGCAATAATCAGTAGCATAGCCATGCCAGCAAGCCAGTCGGGGCGTTTGCTTAATGAATATTAATGATATTATATTTTGTTGTGGATAGGACACAAGGAGCGAGAGAGCGGGATACAACGAATGCGCTTGGAATTATTTATTCACTACATAAGAATAAAAAGTAACCTCGTTGCTAGATCTGATTTAAATATAACAGTATAACTGTCAATTTTACAATAACTGTTTTTATAATAACTACAGTAGCAAGCAAAGCATATGACCCGCCTAATAAGAAGAGTTTACCGTAACTGATAGGTGTAAGCAAATCTTAAAGTATAACTCGCGGGTTTCTACCTTATCATGGCTGAACTAACAGCATTAGGGACGGAAGGTCCTTCTTCTAACATGGACAAGTGAGGGATACGTATCATACATCCAATTGTTATCGTTGCGCTTGTATCACTACAGATTGCGTGCGTGTGTGTGCGTGTGTGTGCGTGTGTGTGCGTGTG